>VCII01000017.1:762500-951975 GCA_006030095.1 Triplophysa siluroides
AATGCTTGTTAAACTCTCCCAATTTAAATCTAGTTTAAAGACACATCTTTTCAGCCAATCATTCACTTAAGGCATAATAAATTAAAAATGATAATGTACAGCAGCTATGCTAATTATTTCTTATTATTTCCTCCCTCGGCTCGGGATGCCCATCCCAAGGTAGGGAGAGATTACGCCAGGAGCAGATGAACGTCATATGCCCATCCCTTAATAGAGATTACGCCAGCTCCATCTGAAGATCTCGTGCCATCCTCCTCCTGCGAGAGCGGACTGACTGACCATCTCAGCTTCAGTTTCAGGCAATTCCACAAACCAACCTAGAGCAAAGTGACCATCTGACCATCCCAGCTCAGGCAATTCCGTCCCCAACCAAGAGCAAAGACAGACTACTTGTCACATTAATGCTAAATTTACAATACTTAGTATTTAATGCTAAACTAACATCACATGACAGCAGTTTGAAGTTATAGCTGCACTTAGTTACATTATGCCATTACTATTTTCCTTGCTTATAAGATTCCTCTGTTGTCTGATATCCATCACAAAATTAGACCAATACAGTTTCAACAAATGACATTTCCTAAATCACAACTAATAAGCTCTCCCTATTTTTCATAAACATTTACTCAGCAGCTTTTAATCAAAGTCAGTGCAGCTGAGTGCAGCTGTGACCCTCCCGGCTGAGACTGGTTTCTCTCAAGGTTTTTTTCTCCATTTATTCATCATTGGAGTTTGTGTACCTCACCACAGTGTTGCAGTGTTGGCTTGATCACCGGGAGACTGCTTTTATTAAATATTATTTATAATTTATTAGAATGACTCCTGAGATAGGCGCAGGCTCCCCGTGACCCGAGGTAGTTCGGACAAGCGGTAGAAAATGGATGGATGGATGGAATTTATTAGAATGATCTTACTTGCTATATAAACACCATGCGCTGTCTTTATACCTTTTCTGTGATTTTCTATTTTTCAAATATTCTCCTGTAAAGCTGCTTTGGAACAATGCACATTGTCGCTGCCAATGTTATAATTAATATATATTATGCTAATTTAAATTAATTTCATTTTCATATTGTTCATACTGTTAAAATTGTAAAAAAAATGGATTGACATAGCCATTTAAAAAATATTTCTAAAGAATTCAAAGTTTTTACTTTCGGTTTACTTTTTAAACATTTGATAAAAATGACATTTTAAATGAAAATGTAATTAAATGTTTTTGTTTTTGCAAAGATTAAGATAAAATATGTTTGCAATTATATATTAACAAGGTCATAGTCAGGTATATTTAAGAAAAACAAGAGTAATAGAAAAAAATCTAGTTTGTATTGCTGTGTTGCTTTTGACCCAACTGTGTGTGACTTTTGTCCCAACAATGTCGAAATTAACAATGTACAGCTAATCTTGAAGTGAAATTATACTGAAGTTGTTCTACATTTGTACAAAATACCACCTAGTATTGAAAGACAACACTTGTGAGTTACTGACCACAGCAAAAGTATATCTCTGTCTAAAAAAAATGGGCAATTCTGGTAAATGCCAGAGGGGCCGCGGACCATTTTTTTAAATGTGGGCCGGTCAAATTTTCAAATATATATATAAATAAATGTTTTTTACAGGCCGACAGCGCATAGGAGTTTTCCCGGTGGGCCAATGCTCAATGTGGACCGGCCCACTAATAACAATAATCATTTTAATTTGCTCACTTGTTGTTGTGATTTCTGTGTCCTGGTGTTTTAATGCAGCAGCGGTAACAAGCGCTCGTCAATATCAAAAGATTGACCAATCAAATTAAATAAAGACCGGGTTCCCAGAATTCCATCCAATCAAATTACTGAGACCAAGCAGACGACATCCAATCGAACAAAAGAAGACAGAACTTTCAGCTAATCAAATTGAAAGAGGCAGAACTTACCGTCGTTGGGCGGGCGCATAACATGCGTGAACTCCAGTACGGGAATTCAGCTATAATGTTGACCGTGAAGTGAGTTGTAAGAAGGAAAACATAACAAAGCCAACAGTTTTACAATGAAGATGTTAAATGGTAAGATTCAGAGATGTAAACTACTTAACTTTTGTGAGTTTTGCTGTTGAAAACTTAGAAAAATGAGAAATGGTTTGTCACAATCTAAGACGTGTGTTTAAGTTAACATGTCTAAAAACATACTGAAACACATACGTTTATAGCATATGAGGCATAAGATATGACTGTGTGTGTATATGGTCCATTTTATTAGCATGGAAGAATTCAATAAACTGCAGAACTATCATCACAGGTAATGAAATTACTTTAAGTTTTTTCAATCAAATTTGTATTTAATGTACAGTTTTCTCTCCTCTCTTATCGGTTTATAAATCCTAAACATAAACTTTTAAGATTTTGGACTGATGTAAAACAATATTTGCAAAGTTTAGTAAGCAGTAAGACTGTTAATGTTTTATTGACTTTGCAAGGTGGCATGAAAGGTCTTAAAAAACATTTACATTTATGAATTATAGTGCTATAGAATGGTTTGCGCATCAGTGCGTTATGTTATGTTGCGAGCTGGGTTTTGTGGGGTCGCTTTTTACTCCCAATCCGCCCCTGCCGCTCACCCCTACCATTTAACTTTTGGAAAAACTTCTCAAGGACCAAGACTAAATAAAATGTTATATTTAAATTTAATATAATTTACTCTTCCAAAGCCACCTGCTTTGCAAATTAAGTACAGAAACACATTGCTTTTAATCTATTTGAGACTGCCGTTGCTATGGAAAAGTAATGTTTTCTTACAAGCTGTGCTTTGGGTGTTTAATAATCAGTCGTTTCTATGTTTTCTGAGGCCTAATAAGAGCAAATTATGGTTTCTAAACATTGTACCATTAATAATCATCTATCAGGAGAGCTCTTAATGTGGCCCATATTTAAATTAAATATAGGACACGATCTTTAAAAATGGCTGAACACCTCAAAATAAAGGCCCCTAAGAAACCTTTAATGTTCTTATGCTCTCACAATGCTTAGAAAAGGTCTGTCCACCAGAATTATGTTTAACTATACCCAGTATGGCCTTTCACAGGTTTGTGAACATAATGTTAAATTCACTATTATTTACAGAAAAAAAACATGCTGTTATCAGAGTCTCAGGCAATAATTCCATAAATAGGACTTGGATAAACACACAGCATAAAAATAGTAAAAAAAGCAACCCTTTAAATATAATAATGTCTATTCTTTGAAAAAACATCAGTAGCTCCCTAAAACACAGAGGACCCAATTGGTATGCCGGTGCACCCCGATTTGTCCCATGATTCCTCTGAGAGGACAGAAGGGTGACAGAAGGCAGACAGGTGTGACCGCCACAGCCAGCTGTGACCTGAAGGTGCTGCTTGGTCCTCCAGGGTTGACGGTAGCCTGGCAGACCACCAGACAATCAGAACAGGAGTAGACCAAGTGACCCCTCCCAACCCCACCTGCAGGAGTCTGGAGAGTCCTCAGGCCACCCTGAGCTCCTGCCTGCCTGGATTCACTCCAGCCACCTGTCAGGTGCACCAGCTGCTTGGCCCTTTAAGCTGGGCGGTCCATCTGTGGCCAGGTCTGGATTTGATATATCACTCAGTATTGTGAGAGATAATGCTGTAATCTCTCTAAATTGTGTTAGCGGTGTCACATTTTTCTTTTGCTGTCATGATGTGTGGCAGACCAGGATAACCATTGCTGTTGCCCCCATCTCGTATTTTTATTGCAGCAATTTATTGGAGACCATATGTAGCACTTTCTCACTATGGGGTAGACTCGGTGACATTTATATGTCATATGCCTACACATACAAGCAATAATTTTATGTACATAAAAATGATGATGTGTTGCGCAGTAAATGAAACGAACGCTGCACATCTGCATTCTGTTTCGCAGAAGGTTCTTTGTGGTGAAAAAGGTTCTTCAGATTCGAAAAAGGTAAGAAAGAGATGGTTCTTTAAAGATCCTTTGACTAAATGGTTCTTCAACCAAAAATGCTTCTTCTGTGAAGAATCTTTTAAGCACCTTTATTTTTAACAGTGTAGTTTTGTACTTAACTTCTATTCATGGTGTCCCAAAATAGTACGGTTGAGTACACCTACAC
Source organism: Triplophysa siluroides (assembly GCA_006030095.1). Lineage (NCBI taxonomy): Eukaryota > Metazoa > Chordata > Actinopteri > Cypriniformes > Nemacheilidae > Triplophysa > Triplophysa siluroides. Next base: position 766,604 of record VCII01000017.1, read on the forward strand.
TGTAAAACTTTGCTGTAATTTCGCAGCAGGTTTGCCAGTTTGCCAGTAACTTACTGTAGATTTAATGTACAACTTTGTTTTAAGCATGAACTTGCCCAGTTTTTATATTTTTCTTTCATTATACAAGACTTAATATCTCGGGTCACTTTTCTTGTTATGTAAATGTATTGTAATTTAAGAAGTTTTAAATATTTTTACAGAAAAGAAGAGAAAAATGCTTAGGAAGAATGTCATTTTTTGCAGTGTTGCTGTGCTAATGCCAGTCTCTTCTTGCTCATTTTGAATCTCAAAAGTCAAAGTGTTTTAATTTTGAATTAAATTTGTATTGTTTTGAAAACAGTACTAATTGGAAAAAATATTAAGTAGTAATTAGATCTACAGTAAGTTACTGGCAAACCTGCTGTCAAAACTACAGCAAAGTTTTACAGTGTAGATCTTCTTAAGTCTATCTTAGGAAATGGCAGTAGTACAAAATAAATGTGTGAAAATAGAGCACTTTGAGTACATTTAAAGGGATAGTTCGACAAGCATCTGTCATCATTTACTCGCCATCAGATTGTTCCAAACCTGTATAAAATGCATTTGTTCTGCTGAACACAAACAACGATATTTGGAAGAGTGTAAGTAACCGAACAGATCTTATACCCCATTTACTGCCATAGTAGGGAAATTAAATGCTATGGGAATCAATGTTGGATGAGATCTGTTTGGTTACTGACATTCATTAAAATGTCTTCATTTGTGTTTAGGAAAACAAAGAAATGTAGACAGGTTTGAAATAATCTGAGTGTGAGTAAATGATGACAGAATTTTCATTTTTGTGTGAACTATTCCTTTAAGTGTATTACAGTGTAGGTTTTTTTTTGCGATACTATGCTGGCTGGTATGCTGATGTTCATAATTCAAATCTACAAAATAACCAATCATTTCCTAAATACACAGATCTAGTTGAGGACATTTTGTATTTACAAGTAAACTGTATTACTCTGTAATATATTACAGTATTACACACTTATTTGAAACTACAATATTTTATAGTATTAACTTTAATAATTAGATAAATTATAGAAATTTCTCAAAAGTGAATGCGCATATGCAACATTACTTACGGGACTATGATACTACCATTTAAAAAATAGAGCAGCATCGCAGGTATTTTGAAGCTTTAGCATCTCAATGCTATCGTAGCACCGGTACACAGCACAACCCTATTATAGTGTAAATCTTTCACCTGGGTTAGATATTTGTTGGCCTAAATGTTCAGATTTATTTTATATAAACCTTATATCCAACCTTAAATGTCCAATTTTATGAAGAGGTGGTCTGTACAAATTCTATTGTATTGAAAAAAAGTATTGGTTTAGAAAATATATTAAGCCTGATATGAAAACAAACTTCTGTTTGTTTGCGTCACCCCCAGCTATGAAACCCAGTTATGCTCCTCCATGGAGGTTATGTGCTTTCCCATGATGCACTGTGATCTTGCCCTCTGTCTCTTTCACTAATGGGCTCACATTCCCGCGGTAAAGCCAATTAAAAATTGAGCACAAAGTTTCCCGGGGAGTCAGAAGCTGCCTGAAATGAAGCCAGCGAGCTGAAATCAACAACGTTGATGAAAGGAACACTATGCTCGCATGCTGTGAGGACGCAGAGTCTTGCTTGCATCTTAGTTTTGACAAAATATAAAAGAGGCATTTAATCTTAATTACCTGATATAGAAAGAGAGAAACCAGACTTGATGTGTGATGATTTTTTATTACTTAATTGCAATGTATATGAAATGGGGAATATTTGTGTTTTATTGCTCAAAAAGAAACTTCACACACTGTGTTAACCCATCGTCACAGAATTGCCTCAAAATCGACATTATATAGTCTCCTCAGCGACTCTTAAGCTGCAAGTGTAACTTTAAAATGCCACCTAGCCCTGTTTATTCTTACACACTTCATCTGTCTTTTTGTTTTGCTTCATCAGTATTTGAAAAAATATTCAGGATAGTAAGGAACACATTTTCCTTAAAAGGCCTCTAGGTCATACGCGGATTAAAGAGAGACCCCATGCACTAGATGGGTCCCACTATACCATTATGATAATTGCGATGTTCAACATCCTCTCATGTCTCTTTTAAAAGATCTACTTTTGTGCTGGCAGAGCGTGTCGATGAAGAACATCTTCCCTCGTCCTCGCTCAACCTTCCAGAGCAAAGAGACACATCACCTAGCAGCAGGTGCACAGTAACCTCCTTATGCCTAAAACTTATTGGAATGCAGAAGAGGATGCAACCTTGGGATAAAATAGAAGGGAGTATCCGAGAGAACCAGTGACTCAGAGAATTGCAAAAGGGCAAACGGCCCAGCTGCCTCAAGGGGAGAAACAGCGAAGCTGATTGTCCGTTCCCACCCTCTGCGGAGGAGGAGCTATGCACACAGATTATTAAGACATCCTTGGTATTGATGGAAGGAAGACCTTGGGAGATGGATGTGGCTTTGTGTGTGCGTGTAGATGTTAACTGTTAGTGCCAGAGATGAAAGCCATTTCACCATCAGTCTGCATAAACAAACACAATAGCCTGAAATAGTCAATAAAAGACAGCGGAGAAAAGATTTAGTCTGGTGTGTCTTCAGTCAACCTGTTTTGGAAAAAGTCACTGGGGCTATTGACAGAACCTGTAATTTAATGATGAAAAACAAAAAGTAGACATTTAAAGATTAGTAACTTCCATTTCCTCAAATGCAACTGGCTGGCAAATTGCATTGTGACATAAAAATACAAAGTCATGGCGTATAAGAATTGCTTGTATTAGATGTCAAAAGAATATTAGATGTGAAACATTTAGTGAGGAAACTTTATTGGATTTTTACGGTTATCATAAACAGTTTTATTTGTATTAGTAAGTTGTCAGCATGGCAATTGCGGATTTATCTGACATGATCTGACATCAGCTCTATGATGAAAAAACAATAATATAACTTTCATTGCTTAAATGTATTTTTTGAAAGATGAATTGAACGTTAAGAGAGAGAGCTCATAGTCAGCAGAGAGATGTTCCTTTAGGAATGATTCGATAATTTTTCTTTCCTGCTTCATGAGTCATGTTCTGAGCATTTCAAACTTTCCTGTTTCTTATAAACCATATTGAATTTTCGTGTGCAAATAGATTCACATCTATTAAATCAAAGGGTGCCGTGTTGGCTATGCCAGTGTTCTGAGCTTTGGGAATGTTATGACTGGTCATGAATCACATTAATTTTGGAAGCAGCGTGAATCTGGCATTGAAAATTTCAGAGCTTTGGTTTCTGATCATCTCAGATGTGTGGGACACTGTCTACAGTTGATGTCAGACCTCACTGTGTGTCATTTACACCGGTCAATTAGAAAAACAAGCATTTAAGGTTATTCGTATTAAAGCTTAGTACGAAACCATATTTTTACAATCATGTCTTTTTAAAGAATATTCAACCTGATCTGAATTTTTCTGTAGGAATTAGTACGTTTTGTATGATTCTTAACACTTAACCTACCATCACTGGCGCAGATCGTACTAAAATGTATGAGTGAGACCGTATGAATTCATACGAATTAGCCAAAACTAGCCACATTGTGGAGTAGTTGTGTTTTTGCTGTGAGATTGTGTTGGGAATATCACAGGTATCCAACACAACTCCTGGAGAGTATCTGTATTCATTCAGTTTACACCTATTTGCTGGTAATGGTGATATTTTATGCATTCTTATCTCTGTGATGAAAGTTGTCGCCTACTGCCATGAATCATCATGATTTTGGTCCGCCTCGCTTGTCTAACATTAGCCCGCTTACCCATAGCATCAACTTACTTTCAACAGCAGACTAATACATTTTTCAAGGCTACTTTAAACATTAAAAGGGTCAGGGTTGTGGTTCGGGTCAGGTGTTATAAAAATACATTACATAACCTTCACCATTCTCTCTTGCTAGACTGTAGTAAACGTTACCAGTATAAGAGCGAGATCATATTATATGTATATGAATCACATGTATGTAAAGCACAGTCTCACTGTTTAAAGCTGTTAAGCATAGAACTTTTTCAACACCTGTCTGCACTACATGCATTTAACGGTAATATTAATATGCATAGTTTTCTTTATATTTTTAATACAATTTACTGATTATCGAACAGCTAGTAAATTAGATTAATAATGATATTATTAATGACACATTGGAATTGCAGGACATATTTGGTTAAGGTTTTTGTTATAAAAACAATAAACAATTAATACATGTAAAAAGAGACAGATTAGAAAATTGTATTGCATTAAAAATGTGTAATTTTTTTAAATAATAAATAAAAAACTCTAGTAAAACAGGAAATTGAGCAGGAATCGAATACAGAAGGGGTTAACAGGTCATTTAAAAAAGTTAAACTGATTTGAATGACAAGAACATTCCTGTTGATGATGTTGAAGTGACAGAGATCCCAGTTACTGTTCCTTTGTGAGTTTTATTTATTTATGTTGTAGAACAAATGTCTGAAATGTTTTGTTAAGGCAGTAAAAGATGATGGACGATGATGAATGGTGGATTTTAATGCATAAAACCGAAAAACAATTAAGAAGCAAACTGATTCATCTAAAAGTTTTTGTCTTGCAAGAGTAGTGAATGGCAGCACATTCTGACAGACGGTTGGTTTCTATTTCTGTGGCATTGCGTTGGGTGGTCTTGCCCACATGAAAATCATGCAAACTGAGAAAACTTGTCCACAGATTTCTGTCAGGTCACAGCCTATTTTTGCGCACAGTGTGGACAGATTTATCACTGGAATCTTGCGTCACATCTAAATAAAAAGGGTAATCTTTTATTAAATAATAATTTGAAAATAATGATATAAATCATAAGCTTGTACAGTGTTTTGTGTTGTTGACCCCTTGCATTGTGAGCTGGATGTGATGTGTTGAAATGGCTTTTTTTTTTACTATTTCCGATCCCAGTAATCATGCTGTCTTTCTGTTGGCGTAAAAGCCCAACAAATGTATTGTTGGAACAAAATGAAAATAAGATAGTGGAAGAATATTAGAAATTTGAAGCAGAGATTATTCAGGCTGATGTGAATCCAGAGAGAAATGCCCTTTATTGGATGACATTCATGTAATCCAGTAATTGGTTGCCTCAGAAGAAAGTAATTTTTAAACTATAAAACTGACTGAATGTGAGAAATAAGCTGTGAAAGATCATCTTGACACAGAGATATATCGTGAACTGACCATGTCTTTGCTGTGAGCTTTTTTATTATGTGGCATCTGTGAAATTTGAAAAAAAACTTTTGTAAAACACACGCTTGTAAATCAGTTTGAATATTTCATTGACATGACATGAATAGAATCCTCAACTACAGTACGGTCTAGTTTGTGATGCAAATGTATGTTTGCCAAAAAAGGTTATTTTATATGTAATCTAGATTGTTAATGACTAGATTATATGGTTTTACTGTGAATTGTATATTGTTTCTGGAATGATGAAGAATGTGCATTCAAATTCAGCCCTGATACCCTGTGACATTTTCACAAGTGGCTTTGATCTTAGCACAAAGCATAAGAATATACTGAATGGACTGTAAATGATATGATGATGCAATGCTTCTGCCAACTTAGACTAAGAGGCCATTTACACAAGACCATTTTCAACTAAAAACGGAAAACTTTTAATGCGTTTTGGCGTTTCATTTACAAGAAAACGGCGTCTTGGGGGACCGAGAATGCAAATTTTTGAAAATGGGTCTCTGGCCACGTTTACACGATGAAAAACTGAAAAGTTTTTCCTTTGCCAGGGCTCTCAAGTTTTGAACTGAGTTCAGAGTGAGATTTTGGCGGCGGCGGTGGGGGTTTGGGTGGGGACGGAGGTTTGATCTGAAAATGTGACACATAAATTCGTACAAATAGAAAAATTAGGGCTCTCAAAAGATTAATCGCGATTAATCGCATCCAGAATAAAAGTTTGTGTTTACATAATATATGTCTATGTACTGTGCATATTAATTATGTTTTTATAGATACAAACACATACACATGTATACATATTTAGAAAATATATTTTTATGTATTTATTTACATTTACCAACAATTGAAATTATATATAAATGTTTCTCAAGAGTGGATCAGTCCCAGCTTTTTGCGATCAAGCTTCATCTCCGGAAGAAGTAATACACATCGTTTTTAAATCGCCTTTCTTAAATAATGTGTTTAGTATGTTAGCGGCTGTTGTTTACATGTTCGCGGCTAATCCTGAGACTTTACATTGGTCCAAAGACTTGTGTTGTGTCGTAACTTTAGTGGTAAAACGCATCGCGCCCATCGGTTTCAGAAGACTTGTGACCGAAATAATTTCTGTAAAGCTTATTCATTACAACGAAAGAAAGTTATAGCAGTGTCTTTCTCGGTGAGTTCAGTGTTTTCTGGTATGTCCAAGTGTGACAATACTTAGAGCGGATAGAAACAGAGTGCGCATTTGTAAGACAATGAGGTTACGCAGAAATTGCTACTCACAACGTAATAACACCTGGTTGCTGATCTTTACATACCTGTCTGTCATATACAAGTACTCTGAATGCATGTGTGGTGAGGAAGGCGGGACGAGAGCCATGAGGTGGGGCCAGTGGCGTGAGTGTATTTTGAGCTGAAACTTGAAAGGCACATTCTGGGGATACCACTGACTATTTTTACATTGATTATTCAAATACCTGGGATTGCGGCCCTTTAATACATAGTCGAGCAGTGAGAGCTCACAGTGCGGGAAGCTGCCATATTGTTTTGGCTATACTCGCGTGACTGAGCGTGTAACACGCATGCACGAGACGTCATCATTTTCAGAAAGTTACGTCTTGCAGTTCACATGGAAATGAAAACGGCAGCGTTTTCAAAAGTTTGCGTTTTCAGTCCCCTAAAACGCTGTTTCCATGTAAACGGACAGCCAAAACGCATACATTTTTTTGTGTTTTCAGTTGTAAACGGTCTCGTGTAAACGGCATCTGAGAAGTGCAAATTTATGAAAACTATCATTTCCGTGTAAACTCTGAAGAAGGCGGGGTTTTCCAAAAACGATGACATCATATGCATGCGTATTACGCATTCAGTCAGTATGGCATGAGTGAGTAGTCCTCAAACAACAATGGGAGCATCCATGCTGCATGTTTGTGCGGTGTGACATACTTATTATCATTTCTCCAGCATAAAGTAGATTTAATGCACCATTACAACCAGCGGAGACATAGTATTTATATGCACACTACTATAAACACGCCGACAAAGTGAATTAAAAGCGCTTTTAGAGATACTCTTATTATAGAGATGGGAGGGTATGTAATACTTCCAATTGGAGAACCCTTAACGGCCCAAAAAACCCATGAACATCCATTAAAAAACATGTATGCGACAAACATTAAACAAACATTAAAACAGTGTATGCGGATGTGCGTGTGTTTCTTTATAGCGCATTAGCGCCATCCACTGGCCTGGCATGCATAAAACATAGTTTGTGTTCGTTTTCCGGATCCATGTAAATGCAGGTTGTTTTGATAACGCTGTCCTGTGTACGTGAAACTTTTCAAAAAGGCATATCGTGTAAACGTATAAGGCCACTATAATTATTTGGCACAGAACTACATTTTCAATGTAAAAGGGTTGCCATAAACATATTAGATAAAGATATAAATGCTTAAAATATATAAATGCATGGGTTATGTATTTTTAATATGAAGGATTATGTATTTCTTTTATGAAAAGATTAAAAGTCGCAGTACAACTAACTGACACTACCAGAATTTAATTCCAGTGAATGGAAATATAAAGTATAGTGTCTCAAAGTCAGACCTTGTTAGTAACAATACACTACAATTGATACCGTAAGGCTTGTGGCATATGGCAAATATGTATCTCCTGTAGTTTTGATCAATTCTGTGTTGTGCTGATATGCTTTCCATCAGTGTTTGTTCAATAGCATTAGAGTGAGGAATTAGGACTATTTGTGTCTTTGTACATCCAGCAGAAGGGCTGCTCACATTGACAAATGAATACAATGAGTGCCTGTAACAGGGGGCAGTTTTTCAGCCGCTGTACAGTATCATCTGTCCCCTGCTGACCAGAAGTGTTCCCCGGAAGACAACTCACAAAATAACACACAAAATCAAGATACCTCCTATGAGATGTTTCATGAGTTCGGCATCGTTGACTTCTGTAGTATAACAGCATTATCAAATAGTCATGTGTGATATTCTTATTTGAAATTATATTTTGAGAATTTATCAGTTTTGTCAGTTCATCTGTGGACAACATTGTCAATATGACCTGATACAAGTTAACTGTTTGATTGTCCTTGTGCTTTGTTCAGCGATGGAGTGCCCAAGAATTCTGTCTACGCTTAGCAGTTTCCATTCCTGTTTATTCAGTCAAACAGCAGTTCTTACTTTGAAAAGGAGCTAGTATCATAGAGCTGACCATGGGCCTATTTTATGTATGAGAGAGAAATAGCGTTAAATCAGAGACATACGAGAAAAAGACAAATGGTGCCTCGCTTGAGACACCTGAGATACAGCATCTAAAATGAGATTGAACTTAAAATACTGGCATCCCCTGAAAACAGAGCCCACTGTGACCAGATAGCCACCTTTAAAAATGAAAGCCCAGGGCCAATCCTGCGATGAGACTGAAATTCAGATTCTCAGTTTGAAGAGCAATGAACGAATAATGATGACTATGACATTCAGACCTGCACAGGACTTGTTGTGAAGGACATGATTTTAAAAACATGAACAGGATTGGGCGTAAAAATGGCCAACCTGCTACTCCAGCAGTCTGCAGGCCAGTGCAGAAGTACAGTATGACATAGATAGTTATACTTTACATGTACAATTATGCTTAAACCACCAGAAATAAAAATACAACATAATGAAACTCTGGCCCCAGGATGAAATTGACCCTTGGCTAAATGTTTTGCTGTGAAGACATTTGTCAGTGAAATGCATACTGTATGTTTACTTACATTTCTTGAGCAGTCAAGACTTCTTATCTGTTGAAGCACTGTGAGAACAAAATTCTTTCAAAAATATTATTTTTATGTAGACCAATGAACAAACTCAACATTTACATTGCCAACATTTAGAGCTAGTTAACTAACATTGTTTTTTTCTTGAGTACTGTAAAAATAATTGATGTGACTTTTCTTATAAAATACCAGGTCAGTGGTTATGTCTCTTTCTTTTTTTATCCACCTCTAATAGTTCTGCTGTAAGTTTGCTGTCATGGTCAAAACAGGAAGGATTTTTTAGTTATATACAAAACAGTTTTTTTCCATTGCAGCAGAACAATGCAAGAGTTTTGAATGTTTTCTACTCATATCTGTTAACAGTGAAGGCCGAAATGTAATTTATTTAAATTTACAGAATTGTTCATATTTTTCATCCCCAATGCCAGTCCCCTCAGAGAATTGACATTACAGCAATTGACATTAAATTTTGATTAATTGGGTTAAATTAATGAATAGCATGATGGGCATTTTATAAAATAGCACCATGACGATTTACTGTTATCAGCAGGTGGGTTCAAACATCACTATGCCACAGACCAAATCAAATGCCTTTAACTACACTGTCTTGAAATAAATGATGTTTACCAGATCAATCTGATTGGTACAGAGAGGGAAAAAAGTTTCCAATCATAACCCACTACATGCTTGATATGCCAGATCAGCTAACATTAACATTTAAAAGAAACATACTTATGTGCGCAAACACAAAACAGCCAACTTTGTGCATTCAAACAAATAGTTACCCTAAATTGAACACAAAATGACCAAATATGCTTAAAGGACCAGTGTACAAAATTTAGCGACATCTAGCAGCGAGGTTCACCCCCCCCCTTTCCTATCGAAGCACTACGGTGGCTGACACAGAACCAAGATGTCATCACATTCACGCCGAAGGAGATAAAGTTTTTATAAAACACTGTACATTTAGGTCTATTGAAGAAACATGGCAAATCCCATGCAAGGCGGTCCGCGGTGTATGTAGATAGAATAGACCATTCTAAGGTAATAAAAACATAACTCTTCTTTTTGTAAGGTCTTTATACACCTCTGAAAACCTTAGCTGCATCCCAAATCGCACACTTATGCAGCATTCTGTAGTATAAATAGTGTGAGTAGTGGGTTCAGATTGAAAATCCTCAAAAAAGAAGTGCACCGTAAATACCCGGATGATGAACTTTTTCGACCAAATTTTGAAGTGTGGAACTTCGCAGTTTCACTTACGTAGCGGAAGGGAGGCGGGGCTATCAGACACTGCAAAAGCAAATCTCTCCTGCAGAGTGATAACGCTTCAATCTGATGGTGATAAAGTAATGCTGGGTAGACAGATGAAAACTACATTAACTGAACGATGCACAAGTATATTTTATTCACACGCATTTGGCTCTCGTTTGGGAAACCGATATACTTCCGGTTAGTATAAAACCGTTTAGTATTCCATTTGGGACGATCCTCTTCTGAAATTCATACACAAGATGGTGGCGTGCATAGTACATAGTTTAAGTGCATAGTGTCAGGGGATAGGCACGGAAGAACCCAAACGCAGGCAGCAATACGGGGAACAACAAAGGTACTTTAATAAACAAACAACAGAACCCACGAGGGGGCAAAAACTAAACTAAAGCAAGACAATGTCCACAACAAAAACAAGGTAGTCACCGGGTAAATTCCTTATTGAAGTACAACACGAAACTCACGGAAGTACACGCAGGGCAAGGATCACGACGCACATACAACGGCTACAGATGAGGTAAGACGTACAATGAACCAGCACAGGACAATGAAACATGAGGGGTATAAATAGGGGAACAAACACAGGATAATTGATAGGGGCCAGGTGACACCGATCAAACACTAAGGGAAAGCTAACGAGACGAAAAGGGAGGGAACACAGACGAGACACGAGAAAGCACATGACAAGTTAATATCTAAAAGCCATGCCTTTCTCACACAAAACCTAAAGCTATGTCATGGCTCCGCCCCAAGACCAAGAATAGACATGACATGATGGTGGAACCATGACAGCATAGTGTATGTATACAGTAGTATGTCATTCGGGACACAGCTCTAGTATTATTTTACATTTCTGTCAATAGATTCTCCAAAAGCATTGGACTTTTGGGAGTTGCAGAAATAGTAGGCTGTAGGAATTCAACATTCCTTGGATAATTTTTTCCCCATTGACTAAGGAAATTGTTTAAGATCCAGGTTAGTGGTTGTTTGCAAGAACTCAATTTAGAGAAAAAATGTAGTATAACAAATTAAGGCAGGAGATTTTGCCACCTGAATTCATGACTCTTGCATCATTAACAAAACATATATTTTAACGTATAGAATAAAAAACTCTACAGATATATATTTTTTAAACTAACAGCTAGTAGAGAAGGGCCCTACAATTGAATAGTGTGAATACAATTGAGGGAGAACATCACAGATGACAAATGTTGGGCAGTTGTGCTGTTCTCTTGGCCTGATTAAATACTGTGGAATGTTTGTGACCCAGCTTGCATCACGTCTGAGACCCTCAACGGCAAAAAAGGCTAGTAAATGGGTCACCAAATTACCAGGCAGTGTTCAGGAAGGCAAAGAAGTAAATCAATGTGAACCTTATTATATATGATGCATCCCCCATGAAAAGATAGGTAGGGTCACACCTGTAGTTTGGTTCTCTTGACTGTTTTGATACAGACCAAAAATCTAATTATACATTTAGTTCTGGTTTGTGTAGTGTACGCAGTGGCATTTTTTGACCAGTTTGGGCAGCTTTTATGATCTATATTTTGTAATGAAACTTGCAGAACCTCGAAACGATTTAGCCAAATGCTATCGTTGTAATACATTCTGTTTTCCCTGACCATCAAGATCTGATGTGAATGTTTCATTCCACCCTTGGCAGCTAGTGAGATGCAGTGATGGGTCCTGGTGTTTGGGCCTCACATAAACAAGATTTAGGAAGGGGTCTCTGGCTCTCATTACTGATGTTGTCACTTATAGTGCTGGAGAAACACAAATGCCTGTAGATCAGTCAGACTCCACCTGTCAGGTTTCTAAAATCTACCACTGAAACGTCTACTACCTTTTTGTTGTTGCGTTTACTTTCCCTGGGCTGTTTACCTTTTGGTAAGATACTGGAATACAGGGTTTGGTGCTCACAGCCTTAATTTTGTTGTATTACTCTTATGGTGATTTCAATGAAGATTTGAATGAGAATGATGTTATTTTTTGCACAAATGTCCCACTTAATCCTAATGTAGCCACATTGCTGTGTAAATCCTTACAGTATATCAGGGTCATACGTATAGTAAGACGTCTGAAAGCATGCGTGCCCAGAGTAAAATCTAATTGCGGAAAGGTTCTTGGTTGTGTTTCATTTAGATATAGCTTTGTCATGAATAAGGATATCCAATCCTGCTCCTGGAGGGTCCGTATCATGCAAAGTTTAGCATCAAACCCACCTGATGTCTTTATAAAAAAAAGTTGATTCAAGTGTGCTATTATTACTTTTATTAAACTAAAAATAAAGTATGCCTTATTTTGTTTTTGTTTTTAGAAATATACTTAAAATTAAACTTTCCTATATTTGAATAATACTGTCAGAATTATAAGTTTATTTATATTTACTTGTACTTGGTTATACTGTTAAGAACATTTTGATCAAAACATTAAGCATTCTAACTTGGCTTGAAGCTGAGTACTAAAAATAAACTGACAAAACATTTAAATGTTCCCTCAGAAATAAACCGAAATATGTTTAAAGCAGTAAAATTATAATAATAAACAAAACTTAAACTAAAATTAATTGATCTTATATAGCAAAATAAAAATAAACAAATATATAATAACATGATAAAAGCATATAACAAAGTTGCTAATTATTTAATTAAAAACTAAAATTAAAACTTAAAGTCTAAAAATTGAATTTTTATAAAAATAAATTAAAAAAAAATAAAAACTATCATATCTCTGGAGTATACTTCACATTTAGTCCCAGGAAGTATTGAAACATTTCACTTACAAGTAAACTACTGATACATTGATGTTTTATATGTAGTTGTGTAACACGATATATATATGTGGTATATTTAATACATAAGTAAACTCGAACTTTACTTATACCTAATATACTTCAATTTATTTTAAGTACTGTTGTTATATTAACAAATATTAAAAAGATGCGATTTCCCTTGTATTAGTTTGTAATCTAGTTTCAAACATTCATTGCTGTTAAATTTTCACCTATAGAGGACGCAGATATCAGGGAGCTGAGAGAAAGAGTTAGTTCATCAATGGTCAAGCCATTATAGAGTGAACAATAGTTCACTCAATTGGGGTCTAAATGGTAGTTTCATTCACCAGTATCATTGACTGGTTGATTGTCCTGGTTGTAAAGCCATGTATTTGGGATTCTTGGCAGGAGAACTGTGATTTTCTGTGGTTCCCCAATCCACAAACCACACAATTTTGTTTGGAGCCACAATTGTGATGTGATGGTGCAAATGCAGCTTGAAGAAAATACAACAATACATTTTACTTTTAGGCAATATTGACATTAATGCCCTAAATGTAATAATGCAACAAACATTCCTGTACATCACGTTACATTCTTCAGTTCCACATATTTATATCTGCACATGATTCCTGACACAAACAAAAGCACTAGCAGAAATATTTCACAATAAACAGACTCCATAATAACTCTTCTAGCAAGAGCTGTGATATGTGATTTTATGAAAGGCTGGTTTTGACACCCATGAACATCAGCAGTAGCGTCCAGTGCAGCTTCCTCAGGTGTCTGTGCTGACACACACAGACACACACTGGGTGGGGAGAGTCTTAGGAGAAGGGTGTCGAGACAGGGGACTCTAATTAGTGAGCGTGGAGAGGAAGAGCAGAGAGGATGAAGGCTGACAGCACATACAGGCCCCCTATTTTTAATGGCCATCATATACTTGACAGCCAGTCAGCCTCTTTCACTCTTGACTCTCTCCATCATTTCAGGTGAAAATAAGGTGAAGTTCTGCCTTCCACCTCCAACTCTCCCAGATTTTCATGTCTTTTCTCCTAATCTCTTTTAGAGTATGGTTTACTTACATACTCATTAATACAGTGATGTGAAGGAGTACATTGCGTAAACATTTTACAGAACATTTTAACAGGATAGATGCTTGACTTCTGTTTCAACAATAGTGTTATGTAAATTATGTTTATTTTATTGTAAATTCACTGTAAAAATGATTTGTTGTTATTTGTTGGTTCAACTTAAAATGATTCCCTTAACACTTTAATTCAACTTAAAATGAATTTCTCAATTACTTGAGGAAACTCATTGAGTTGACTGGCATTTTTAAGTTAAAATAACTCAAAACGTTAAGGCAAACAGGTAATTTATTTTTTAAAGTTGAGCCAACATTTTATACAGTGGATTAACAAATCAATAGATGTTCTTCTTGAGGTAAAATAATTGTGCACTGATGAATGGGCTAATGTCATAAGAAATAAAAAAATTCTGATACTCGATATAGAGAGGTGCTTATTTTTACCACATTTTTATTTCAGGGTAAATCACTTTCTTGTTACGTCATCCGTTTTAAATACAAATCCTATATTTTTCACAAAAATCTTGAAAAAACTTTGGTGTACTTACTATTTACACATTGTTGTCGACAATGAATTTGACACTATTTGTATTGTACGCAGTGCTCGAATTGAATCAAGTCTTATGGGGGTCCCCACCATAAGACTTTTTTTGGTGCATCCCGCATTTATATGCCGATGTAATTTCCCGAAACTTTGCAGCGTGTATGTGGCCGTTGGTCTTAGCAGCATGAAAAACAAGTTTTATACAATTCTGAATGGATAATATATAGCACAGAAAGCGCACAACGAGCACTCCCTTTATAATTACTAAAAAGCTGTCAATCATCTTCATCTAGATCTCTAGCACCCCAGAACCAGGCCTAATAATAATTTACGCAAGCAATACAAAAGCCCTGACATGGATAAATATAGTGGAAGCTTCCTCTTCCTGACTGCGAGAGGAGGTTTATTACTCTCCATTTTTTAGCTAAAGTTAGCGACGCCAATCAAGCAGTCATGTCAACGATGTCCTGCGGTCTCTAGACGTGGGGTGGGGCGTTTAAATTTAAAGGGACATGACAACTAGCCCATAAACAAACTTAATTTAAAGTATTGTAAATAATTAATTCACAAAATTTACCATATCCATTGCATAAATTTACTCACATTTGTCATTATCATTTTTACTCAAATAAAAATATCTGAAGGACCCCCTAAGTCAATTCGAGCACTGATTGTACGGTCTTCACGAGAAAATTATTTCTCAAGGGCATTTTGTCTGTTCAGCTATAAGCGTAGTCATTTTGATATTCCTGCTGTCTTTACGGCCATTGTCTGACAAATCTTTTCAATTGAGGTAGATTGTTTGCTGATTGCATTCCCTCACTCTGCAAGAATCCATTATGAGCTACAGTTTACAAAACTCTGTTTCTGCACACTCAGCAAGACTGAACATTTGCTGAAGGCCATCATTTCCCAAAATGATGCCGGGGTGGAAAGTTCTAGCTCAAATATTTGATCCAATTAGTAACTGTGAAAAGAAGGATGTGTCTGGCGATAACACAAAAGGAAGCCCTTGAAAATCGTTTGGATAAGGTCAGAAAGATCTGGATTTGAAAAAAAAGATTTTGCTTTGCCTTGTTCACTTTTTGCGACTTCACATCTCCTATTTTGGGTCACATTTACAATTATTGTGTCCGACTGCATGGCTTTCCTGTGGGATAGCTTAGCAGTTTCTCAGGAACATGTCTCTTGATACCATTGTCTAGACGTTCTGGGTTACTATTATGCATTTATCATGCAGAATGCAATATTTTATTTATGGCAGGAATACACTTAAACTAGTCTTTTCTCAAAATATTTTTTTTAAACATGGATTTTATGTACTAGCTTATGTGCATATGCCCTGTAGTTAAGTGTAACCATGCATGTGGGTTATTTTTAAATAACATGATGTGAACAACTGTTAGATGTATCTGACTTTGTGTTTTGTAATGCCCACAAGGTCAAAAAGCATTTTTCTCCATATCTGCTCTGGGTGCTATTTTCTGCTTTAATAAACAAGAAAACTCACAGGTTTTGCATTTCATATATAAAATATACAACACATGCTGTGTGTTGGCTCGTGCATTTAAGTATTTGGGGCCCAGTGTAGCACACTACACCCAAAGCCATTTCTGGTCATCAGGAAAGACAGCCAATCTCTTTATTTCTGTATAAATAACCTGCACATGCTAAAGCTCTTTGATGCACCTGCAATATCTTGAGAGAGGGTTTATTTGCCCTCAGTGCAAACATGTTTGAGAGTGCAGCTTTACACAGGTCTCTGCTTTAGCAATGTCATAAATCGTATGAAATCAATGACAATGATCCATGGGTGCCTTTTCTGACCTATAAACATGAAATGTGCTTCACTGTGAGGTTTGCCCTGAAAACTTGTTTAGCTGTTCATCTTACACGAAGCCTTTACCATAAATAGCTGGAAAGTAGCTGCTTGTTTACCTGACCTGATTCTGATGCACACTCCAGATAATGTTTGCATACTCTGTTGTACAAAGCACAATATCAGCTCCTGTTCCACACATGACAACCCAGAATGGACACACCGTTGCTTCAATTAGCGTGAAATGTGAAAGATTCACAAACCAAAACAAGGTTCTCCCTGAAGCTCTTAAAATGAGAAGTACAGTATATATTTATAGTAACAGTCGGAAAATAGTTTTGCCAAGTAACAAAAATAAGAACTCATCAAAAGCCCAATTACAGCTATTTTTGCCTTTAAAATGCCAAGTTGTATTGTTGGCTAAAATTGAAATACTATAGTTGTTATCCATGTTATAAAGAGCAATGTACCAGTTGTTTTATGAATTAAACATTGTCTAGATATTTATTAAAATGTTCCTATTCAACAAAGTTACTGTGCAAGTCGCAAACTAGAATAGAGTTTTTAGTTCAAAGAATTCTGATATCATTCTTTTGCTACAGAATGTTCATTAATTTTACAAGTGTACACGCTTTGTACAATAGCTCCAAAGCAAAGCGGGGCCCGCGGGCACACATCACAAGGAGGGGCGAAACGGTTGATCCCCAAAGAAGTGAAAAATTATGCCAGGGCCATATATACATTTACTAAAATATATAAATATTAGGGAATTTATTTAGAAATTTTGTTTATGACAATGTGTAGATTGCACTGTGTGTTTTGTTCCGTACTATAGTGACTACTAGAGATGCACCGATTTCTAGACCGATACCGATTATTCAGAGTGGTATCTGCTGAGACCGATAAAGGTGCCGATTCTGAAGATTAAGTTACTATTTCTTAACTTTCTGAATGTTATTAATTCATAGAATGACTGTAATATTGCACATCAAACTGGTGATCTGTCTTTGCATTTTCTATAGACAGAGCACAAATTTATTTCCTTTTCCGGTCTTTTGATTGACAGGATAAATCGGGCCTGATCATCAGATCTTTTTAAACTATCGACCGATAGTGTGAAAAATTGCTTTTCTCGACCGATTATTGACCGATATATCGGTGCATCTCTACTGAGTACAGTAGTGGTGATTATAAGTAGTGCAGGAGTCTATTTAAATTGATCAGAAAGATTATTAGCAGTTTAGTTAATAGATATCATTAACAAATATGGTAATAAAGTTTTTATTGGTTTCAATCAATATTCATTAACGCATCAGCTTCTCATGAAAAATCGTGGGTGTCTGATTAGAGTTAGAAGTGTCCTCTTCTGCTCCCTGTGTCAGAAGGTGTGCCCTAAAACACAAGCATAACCAGCCTCGCACAAACTGAAGCTAAATGTGGTTGTCACATTCTATTCCGAACACACTATACCTGTTAATAGGTGACTCACTCCTGCATTTAAAACAGTCTCTGGAAACTTTTTAATGTGTACAGTACGTGTCCTGTGAGTGTGTGGCTTAACAGGCAGTGTTTGTATATAAAGTTTCTTCTGAAGGCCACATAGTCACTTATTTTTTTCTTCCACTTTCTTCAAGTAAAACAACACTTGATACATCTTCTAGTAGACTGGTTTTAGACTGGCCTTTAACACATTCTGCCACATTGAATTATGTATAGCAAGTAAGTTTTAGAGATAACCAAGCTAATATTTAATGCCTGTAACACTTACCCCTCAGTGGAAATGGAAATCCGCTCTATCGGATTTCATTTTTATTCTTTTGATCAACAGCAGAATCACCTGGACAGAATTGTGGGTTATCTCAGGCAGTTAAAGACACATCCACAATGCCTTCAAATATCGACCAGATGGAGGCATCTACGGTAGACCGCTGGGATATCACACAACCGTTCAATTCAGACATGTGACGATGCCCTGCCTTATGATTTTGCTTGACAAGGGAGTATTATTAACCTTTTGAACACACCCAGAGCCTTTCAGTCTTCTGTAAAATTGCACAAGATAAACGTGTGTTTGTCAGGTGCTGTCACGTGATGTCTTCATACAATATTAAATCTTATTTCAGCAAAGTAAGCTGTGGAGTTTCAGTCAGGTTGGAGGGAAACAAATGAGATAAGAGTTGAGGGAATGTATTAGTCATGCCGTGTTGTACTACTATTGTATAAAAAGCCAGATCCATTTGAACAAATAGGATCAGATATTGTTGGCAGAAATGAATGGGTTACCTTAAAACAACATTGTTTGGCTAGATGAGCAGGCATGTCATTTTTTTATGTAAAAGAAGTCGAGGCAAATGTGAGAGAAAAGAAAGACGAATTAAAGTTTGCAGTTCATGTTACCTTAACTAACTGCTCCAGGTCCACATCCCCTCCCGTCATCTTTGGTCTGAAAAAGAGCAACGCCTGGTTGTTCCATCACAGCGAAGCACCAAATCGCTAGCAAAAACATTTACTCATTCGGTTCCCCTGTGGTGGAATAAACTGCCAGCCTCCACACGACCTGCAGCATCCTTCACAACTTTCACAGAACAGCTCAAAGCATACCTGTTCCCTATTTATTTGACTAACCAATAACTGTCTGACTGTCTGTCTGTCTGTCTAAAAAAATTGTTGTCGTTCATTCTCTCATTTGCTTACTCCAGCTTTAATCCTCCTAGTAGCATGGCCTTGTAAACTAACGGTACTGTTTAGCTTTTTGACAAAATGTTTATGCTCTCCGCCTTGTAAGTCGCTTTGGATAAAGGCATCTGCCAAATGAATAAATGTAAATGTTATGTGTAAAGATTGTACAACTGATGTGACATACTGTATGTATAGTGCATTTCAAATGACTAAAATATGTAACTTGAAGCCTTTAAGGGGATAGAGCACTGGGTTATTTTTTAAAACACTGAGAGAGAGAGAGAGAGAGAGAGAGAGAGACAGACAGAGAGATGAGTCAAGCTTTCAGTCTAGCCATGATCCATCTATGTCACAATCTATCTAATCATGCCATTGGTATTCAGGTCTTGTTCCGATCTTGTTCCAGCTGCTGGACATCTATTGCTGAAATATTGTAACAAGTTTTGTCTACGGCTACAGGTGCATCATATCAACATAGTCCAGTAGTCCGAATCTCGGGGAGGCAGATCTTTCTCTATAATGGCTCCTAAACTTTGGAACTCACTGCCCCTAACTCTTAGAACAATTTCCACACTGCATGAATTTAAGTCTAACCTGTTTAACCTGTACAGTACTTCAGGTCATAATCTGTTTTCTTCTTAAACTGTTATGGTTGAACTTTATGTTTCCACTGCTATTGCGATATACAATTGTAATCGCATGTACTGATTTGTGTTCTCTGCAATGACTGCTAGCACTGTTGTTGTGGTATGCAATAGCAAACCCAGATGAAGTACCTGAGCACCTGTGTGATTTGTCTGTTTGATTGTCCATACTGCATGTCTCTTGCCACTGTCATTGTAAAGCGTCCTTGAGTTTGGGAAAGGCGCTATATAAATTAAACGTATTTTTATCATTACTATTTATTATTAACATTCCAACAGGCCATTGCTCACAAATATCTACAGGAAAATGAAAGAAAATATTTTCGACAAAACCAATGTGTTGCATAAATATGTTCATAAAAGAAACATGCGCTCATGCATTAGTCACATACACCACAAACAATTGCCCCTAAAGTCTTTCTGGGAAAATAACACTGTAAGATGATTGTGGAAATGAGAATTGATCTGAAAGTGCATTTATATGAAGCTGCTATGATTAATAGTAACTTTATATTTTTCTCACTCGCATCTTTTAATAAATGTCAAGCTGTTATGACGCCTCGGATCCAAAGCACGGAAAACACACCTCCCCTCTCTCCCCACCCCCCACCAACAGTGTATCTCTCTGGATGAAGCCACGATAATTTGATAACTGTCAGTCACAGTAATAATTCTAGTCCTGATACGGACATCAATCTTTGTTTTCCTTCAGCCGACCCTCCAAGTATGTCACACATAGTTTGTCATGATTGTGACACTGCATGCATATTTGTTCTAAGCTGTCTGAAATGATTGTTGTTTTCTAATTTATGTGTATAGACGTGTGTGAAAACTGAGGAAAAAATAGTCATGCGCTGCAGTGTGACACAAATGCGGTGAACTCTTGAACATATTTAAATATTTGTTTTATATCTAGAATTGTCTATTAGAAGTTTATTTATAATTTTCATAATTATGGTTTGAAGTCTGTGCATCAATGATCCATTGTGCAATTCCCAACGCTCTGTTCCGGTTGAAGGTCCAGATAACAAGATCAAAATAAGATGTTTTGCATACATGCGTCATTCATTTACACACAATATGAGCTTCACCAGAGGTCGTAAATGACTCTTTATCACAATTGCACTTGTTCAGAATGGCTTCACATGGGACCTCAGGGTCAGGGAGCTGAATAAGATCTAGGCGATTTCTGGCAGATGGAGCCCGCTGAAAATAAACACCTTGAGGTGGGTGTTCATCAGAAAGCTCTCTTCCTCACAGCTGCATCACACACACTGCAGCTGCATTAGCACTGAGGCCCCAGAGGACACGTGGACTATCACAGACTCTGAGGGCCTTTTAGGAAGCACTTTGCTTGGATTCAGGTTTGGATGCTGATGCAGCAGATCTCTGTGCTACATGAGCTGCTCTTGTGCTGTTGTGTCTTGGGGATGCTGCAGGGAGGCTCTAGTGATAGAGATGCAGTGAGGGGGAAGGATAAGGAAAGTCAGTATGTTCTAGGCTGAATTGAAATGATACTTGTTTGTTTATTTATTAATTTATTGTTTGTTCTGTTTCCTCTTATGGGCTGTTTGGATTGGGTGGTCAGACAGAAAATGTTGTAGTGCTTTCGATCAACGTTATTGTAGTTGACTAAAAATAAAACTGTTAAAACATTTCTGTTGGCCTAAATATTATTTGAAAGGTAAATAAGAAAAACACGACATTGTCTAAAAAATAATAACAGTAATTTGTGATTGCAAGTAAATTCATTGTACATAATAAGATGTACCGTATAGACACACTAGGACATAAAAAATTAAGAGAATTTCTCTGATGTCAGAATAATCATGTTTCTTCTGAAAACAAATTAACATATTGTACATGTTACAGTATCCAATAGATGAAATTAGGAAAACAATTTAAAGAATTAAAATCTACAATCTAAATTGAAATCTCCCTTTAGAAACAAATGGAATTTTGGAAGTCAAACAGCTGTTCGAGGAGAGTGCCAAAGGCACAGATTGGTCATTTACTCCAAGGGTAGAAAATCGTATTAAAATGTAATCTATGCTGTCCTTTAAATCCATACCTAAACGTCTCAATTACTAGCTCATGGGTCTCAGATGAATTGATTCCTTCTCATTTAAAGCAGCATGTCAGTCATGGGCCGGCTGACGGCAGTTTGCTCTTTGGCAGCTTGGTGAAATGCCATTTCCTAGACTGGGCCTGTCATCCTGAGCCACCCACATAGAATTCACTTAATTGCTTTATCGCAACTCTTGTATGGGGTCAGAAATGAAGTTTCCCAAAGCTAAAAGAAAGAATTATTAAACAGAAGAAAAAAATTACATTTGTGTCAGCGCTTGTCGGAGGCATTTATCTTCTTGTCGACAATTTGTTTTCATCCATTTAGACCAAGAAACTTTACCAGGAAGCTGAAGAGTAAAAGAAACTACATATAACCAAAAAAAATGTGTTTTTCAATAGGTTAATTATGTTGGTTTATAAATAGCGCTTGGTCAGAATTGTATCGGCAAACTGTTTAAAGCGGCCCTGCAACGGTGTTTCATGCATTCTGACTTCTTTACAATGTTAAACGTGCTGTCTTCTCATGCTTAACATGGTCAACTTGTCAAAAAACGAGTTGGGCGTATTACGTGGTATTTCTGTGCTCGATACACTCCCCCAGCGATCGTACAGGTTTCGGAAAGTTTTTTTCGAACATATAAAACTGTCCCAGCGCTAAAAGATGCCGGACATGAACCGCATGCGGTAAGTGAAAGTGATGTCTGTGTTTTGTTGACAATGGGTGCGCTTGTGCTTTGGTTCAGCCTACCCCTCCCCCCAGCACGCACTGTATGATTTCAGAAACAATCGTAAAACTGTGTCTATCTTTTATAAATGTGATATAATGTGTGTTAAAAAAAAATCTAACCTCAGGAGTGACAAAGTCATACAACAGCAATGTGAAAGACTGGCAGCATGACAAGACACATGAAAACTGTGATAAAAAGCAAGGTTATTACATAAAAAACAAAAACTTTACTTTAAATGCATGTAAATGTACTTTTGAACTTTACTTTAAATACATGAACAAATATTTCTGCTGTATTGGTAAAAAGTAAATAAAAACTTGTTTTCTTTAAGCATCTTTTCTGTTATGTTGTCCTGTTTCCCCAGTTTTCACTCGATATTTTTATTGAAAAATATTGTTAGTAGTTTACAGGATAAAACTTAAATGATAATTTAACCTAAACACATCCTTATAAATAGTCAATTCTGAAAAATGAAAATAAACAAACAAGTTTCTAGTTAATTCTGTACTTCCCTGTGAAGGCTAAAGCCTGGTAGTTCAGACCCTTTAGTCATTTATTCAGTTTTTACCTGCTTTTGAAAGAAGATTCATCAAAACAGCTGAAAGCAATCCTCAAGAGAGGCTGTTAATAGCCCTAAGATAACAGAAATCCCCACTGAGGAGAAGGTGTTACTTTCTAAATGACACGGACTTGTTTATAGCCCAGGTAATTAAGTGATTATTATCTGAAAGATATGTTTTACCCGCATTATTGGATTTGAGCATGGTTTAAGCACTATTGACCAATCCTGTGTTATAAGTCATGCTGGCTCTAATTAAAAAGTTTACTCCGGCAGATGCAATGACTAAATGTAAATGTAAATTGTGAACTTTGTATTAGTAATACTCTATTGCTTCATCTTGGACATGTCTGGGTCATATTCATATTCAGAACAAAACTGGGAAATGTAAATATTAGATAGATTAATTGATTGTGCAGCGTTGGTGATCATCTTTACCGTCTAAGCTTACTTTAGATACAGATGTTAATTATTTTTATGAACAGTAGTACATAAATGAAAGCCTTAAGTGATTTGATTTGAATTTGTTATCAGAAGCCAACCCAGATTATTCCGAGCAGTATTTTACATTAGGTTTAGATTACTTTTATTTTCTCATCAGTTCTCTGATATCAGTTCTGAAAGTTTGAGTCATGCCTGGTCAAGGACTGACTTTTCCCTGGTGTTTCCATGGTTACAAATGAAATCCTCTATAAATCTCACCATCCATCCCACTGAAACTTATGCTGTGCATTTCCTTTTTCATACTTGCCGTAATCATTTATGACTGACATTATGAAAGCATTTCTGCTTATTTGCATCATTAATAACTGATGATGGTTTTCAGTCTTTTAGGCCATTTAGTTTCTCAGCACAAGAAATCCTACACTTATGTTCCAGCTGGCTTTTTAATCGTTCCCGCTTGGTGAAAACTGATAAATGAACAAATAAATGTTGCATTATTTGGCAGTATAAGGATTGTTTTTCTGTATTTGTTGGAGGCTGAGAAGGACATCGTTCCTCTCCATTATCCACAGGCTCCAGCATTACCTTAGTATTTGAAATAGGACAGTCTCTCTCTCAGCTGCAAAGACAACTCATGTGGATTAGCACAGTAGATACAACTTGGAAAAAATGGGATTAGATTTGGCCAGAGCTCAGATGAAGTCCTAACTAAATTAACTTAAAAAGTTATGTTGAAGTCATTAGTTGTGACAACATAATCAAGTTTACCTAATGAACAACAGAACAAAATATTTTTTGCTGGCTGAACATAAATAGAGAATATAGATTGATTATTTAAAAATAAACACATTTATTTGTCTTTTACCACAATTGGACATGTTCTCTGCCTCAAACAGACCAAAACTTTGATCAAATAACTGTGTAAAAGTTTTTGTTGAGTGAATTTATACCAGCTTTGCTGTTGTGTCATGCACTTACAACTCAACATTGAACACACAAACCTCAACCATGAATCCTGCAATCAAAAACCATCATTCATTAAAAAATCTCTAAACAAAACATAACTAACAGAAACAACAGTAATAAAGCATAAATTAAGCCAGCTAAAACACTAATCTTTAGAAGAAAAACAAATAAGAGACAGAATTGAACATGCTGAAATGCATCTTGGGAACTTTCTGTCATGGTTCCACTATCATGTCATGTTTTATTCCTGTCTCGAGTGGAGCCATGGCATTGCCTGATGGTTTTGTGTGGGAAAGAATGATTCTTTCTCGTGTCTCGTCATTGTTCCCTACATCTCGTTCCTCGTCAGCCTCTCCTCTGTGCTAATCCCCAGCACCTGTTCCTCGTTATGATCCTGTGTTTGTTCCCTTTAAAACATCCTCGTGTTCATTGTCTTGTGCTCGTTCATTGTATGAAGTCTGTTTAAACTGTCGTCGTGCCTGTAGCTGTTGTGCTGTATGAAAGTTCTTGTTACCTTGTTACCTTGTTACCTTGTTACCTTGTTACCTTGTTACCTTGTTACCTTGTTACCTTGTTACCTTGTTACCTTGTTACCTTGTTCCTGTTCCCTCGTCTTAGTAAGTGTTAGTTTAGTGTTCTTTTCAAGTGTTGTTTTTTCATAGTCTAGTCAGTCCGTGTTCTTGTTATCTGTTTAATTTATCCGGTGTTGTTTTCCCCCTCGTGGGTTTTGTTTTGCCTTTTTTATAATAAATATCTCTGTTAACCCCTTCACCTCCTGTCGTCCTGCCTCTGCCTGCAATTGGGTTCCCACGCCATGTCTCCCCCCGAGAATCATGACACTTTCAAACTTTTGCAATATTGTTTGTTCAGAATACACTGTTTTATAAATTGGCGCAACTTTCTGACGCATTTTGACCAAAAACTAAGTCTAGACAATAAAATAATCTTTATTAAAGAAACATGTTTAATTTTGTTCAGTTTTTGCAAAACAATAATTTGACTCCTTAAACTAAACATTCTATGATTAAGTTACTTGTTTATCTTTGTGGGGAGAACATTTTGCAAGTTGGATTTCTTCCAGTGAAAGATTGCAAGCCCACTGAAGGAACAGGAATATCACTGGATATGTTTGCACTAAAGTAAGTAAAGAACAGGGGTTAACACCTGGACACATATTCTTTCTCAAGACCCACCAAATTGCAAATGCATACAATTTCTCCTTGTCATTTTATGAATGAATCATAAGTTTAACTGAAAAAATGAAATATACAATATATAGCCGCTGCAAAAAACATGAGAGACCATTTCAAGTTTTTTATTCAGTTTTTCATAATTTACTATTTATAGGTGTGTTTAGGTAAAATGCTAAAAAAATTTATTCTGTGAACTACTTAAAATATTTCTCCCAAATTTCAAATAAAAATATTGTTTCTATTTGCATTTATTTGCAGGAAATGAAAACTGGAGAAGCAGGTCAAAATAATAATAATTTTTCAGAACTCAATACTGCATTTTAAATTTTTTTCATATTTAATTTTAAGCAATACAACATTATTATTTGTATATATTTAGGAAGTAAAAAAAAAAAATGTAATAACCTGTGATTTTATGCAGTTCCCATGTGTCTTTTCATGCTTTCAGTCTTTCACATTGCTGTTGGATGAGGTTGTTACTCCTGAGGTTTGATTCTGTTAAAATTCGACAGGCACTTGACTGGAATGGCTACAATACATCTAGAAATGGTCTCTCATTTGTTTCTGTGGCTGTATAAGTGAGATATCAAAACCATTGTCATTGCTACTCATTCATCTGACAAAAGTACCTTCACCGTATATGTCCAAATGTAATAAAATTTAGACTCCGTTAAAATCTAAAATAACAGTGCAACCCTTTCCATCATTAAAACAACATTGTATAAAATGCACACTTGATTTAAAATCAAAGAGACCTTTTGTGGTTATAAAAAAAATATTTCCAGGTAAATATTTAAAGTGCTCTCTGTATCTGTTATGTACAGTACTTCATCCAAACACTGCATCAAAATACAAGTATGTCATTCAATTTTATAACGAAAGACAAGAATAGAGTTACAGTTGCTCCTTCTGAACACCCTCTTCTCTTCTGAGAAGTCTTTTCACTATTGAAGCGTGACTGCAGTGATATGCCCCAATTCCTTACGAGAGGATAAGAAAGATCATACATTAATGTTGACCAAAGGGAACTGGCTCACAAGAGGCATTTCAGTTCATCCTCAATGTGTTCAGAGGGTTCAAGTCTGGGCTTTGTACTGCCAGGCTCAGTAAATTGTCCTCCCCAAACTGTTGCCACAATGGTAGACATGTACAATTTCTTTTGAACACTCTTAAAAACAAAGATGCTAAACAATGCCATAGAACAATTTTACTGCATTGATCCAGAAATAACCTAGTACCTAACAAAAACTATTCTTCTATGGCATTGCTTTATAACCTTTCAAAGATGTTTCAAAGACGTTTTAAAGACAATAATAAGTGAAAGTAGAAATACTGTATAAAAAAATCAATCATGACATCAAGGAATCACGCATTTTACATTTTTCATTCTATCACCAGCACCCTTTGGTCTGAGGAACCTACTTCTGCCTTCTTTCCTCTTTCTTCTCCCACCACCCTGACTCTGTCGCGTTTGATCATCGCAAGGCTCTTCCTGGCAGTTGCAGGGCCTCATTGATTTTGGCTGAGTCTGGCACCAAGGGTGGCAGTTAGCAGAGAAGCTCATCTGTAGCCGGTCGCTTCTTTAATTAGAGATTCTCTCAGCCAGTGTTCCTCAGCCTGATGCAACAGGGTTTCCATAGAAGGTTTTGCTAAGGAAACGGAAAAGCTAATTGCTGTCACGCTCTCACTGTCGGAACTGCTGGCATGAAAAGTAGGCAGAGAGAAGCCCAATTCATCTCTTTTATGTATGACAGTCATAAGACTCGGAAAAATGAGGCGAACAGATGCTAACAGGTTTGTTAGGCATGTTGGCTTTGAGACTTCTCCTACCAGGAGGAACCTACACTGCTAATTTGTAGAAGTTTCCAAAATATGAAAAGTAACATATACGTGGAGATATCTGAGTTGACGAAACCTACAAATATTGAACTTGGGTTAAAAACAGATATTCCAATAAAATATGACTGCATTAAAAGTATATAGACTCCTTAGAAATGTTAATTAAAGTACAAAAGTACTTACCTGTAAATATAGCATCAAAAGAAAGTATTTTTTGGTTTTGATAGTTCAATATGAGAGAAGAACACAAATATGCTGATATGCTGTCTGTGTATGTTTCTCTCCTCTCTATGAATGCAAACATGCATTTGACACCTGTGTGGGTGTGTGATGGCTCATAGAATAAACATGCCTCAAAAAAACTGGCCTTGAATACTGAATGGCAATATGTCCAATGGTTGTATGCAATGTCTCAACCAGGTGTGATGCATTAGGATACATTTCCAGCATTAAGCAAGGGCAAATTTAAAGAATATAAAGCTATATGGAAAATGGACCAATGGTACTTATCTGTGTGCAGGGCTATCCAAACAACAGTTAAAAAATAGAAAAGCAAGCGACAAAATGTTGAAATTAGATAAACATGGAAAAGATTTTATTGTCACGTCACATCTAGTTTGAACACAGTGTTTGAGAAAAAGAGTGGATAAAGAGAATGTTTGAGGATAAATCAAAGAACAGACTCTCTTTCTCTGTTGGTGGAATCAAGCTGTGAGCATTAATCTGTAGTAGAAGATTGCAGAGCGGATGCCACTGGTCCATTAAGTAAATACAAACAGAAACTGCAAACCATTAAAGCATGGCCCAGGATACAATGAAGCCACTCTCAGTGGTAATTGGAAACAAACTGATCAAACAATAAGGAGTGTGGCTCATTTTTCCTTTCTTTACGTTAGGCTGGAACTAAATCGATTAAGATGCAGTTACTCTTAGCCCTCGATAGCAAAGTTTCCATAGCAGGGAAATGTACAGGTTTGTGAGCATTTTGTCTGCATGCTCTAATAGTAATTCATTGTACTGAACAGCAGTGTTTTCCATTTTTGGGGCCCTAAGGAAAGTCGAGACCTGAGGCCCCCCACACATTTCCAAACATTTTTGTTTGAATTGCACAGCAGTACTGAGTACATGGAATTAATGAGACATATACAAATATGAACTGAATTTAATTTACGTTGAACCACATAACATCACAAAATTCTCTAGAGTTTGTTGTAAAAATAAAGCTTCTTGGTTTTGGGATGAAAAAGTGTCCTTTGTTTTATTCAGAATAATACAGAATGCTTTATGCTACAGTATAAGAAAGTAAAAGGAGAAATATTCTTCTTTTCATGCTTCTCATAGCATTGTTTTTCTATATTCGTAAAATTAGTTTTAGATTTAATTTTCCTTCGCTTTCTTTCGTTTTTGAGCACCGCTTTGATACGAGCGCTTCAATGCGTATATCTGAAATTCTAAATCAAGCGTCAAATGATTTTACTGCTTGTAGCCACTAGGGGGCCCCCAACCTTGTGGGGCCCTGCGCATTTGTTTGGTTTACGTGGTGGTTAACAACACTACTGCTGAACCGAACAGCTCTATAGTGGCTTGCCACAACTTCATTTAAAAATGTTAAAGGTCTATTGATATTTTGTGTAAGTTTGGCATGTGACGTTTTTTCTTCTTGAAAACATGGGCAGAAAATTAGCAAATTGCATATTCGCTGAAGTTCCAAAGAAGTCCTTTACACTGCACTGCCACTCTTATATTATACAGTTCCTTGTATTTGGAGCATAATCCTTTTTAAAGCTTCCAAAATCTTTCTAAGATTTGCAATCAGAATTCACTCAAAATTTATAATCTGTTAAAAAAAAGACCAATTTTGGGTGTGACTCTAAAGAGTTTTTTAATATATTAAAATATATTGAATTATTTCTAGATCTGCGTTTCCTCGCCGCTCCGTCCTACATCCTTTGAAACTGATTGACCTCCGCCATCTTTAAGGACATCCTAATTCTCTAACTGTACCGGAAAGAGGCGAGGATCGAGGAGTTAGGAGGCATTCTGAGAAGGTCATGAGCGAGGATACACAGGTTTATTCTTTGCGGAAGTGTTTTATCGACTAAACTTGACTCTCGTATAAATAATCCTCCCCCTGCACAGCACAGCTTCACATCTTCAAATTATATTCAAACACACATAAATGTGTTAATGAAGCGTAACATTATACTAGTATAATGGCAGACTCTACCAAAATTACAGATAAATGGGAAATGCTTTTAACCATCAATTTATTGCTTTAGGGTCTTTATTTCGAATTAGTAATGATATGAACTCCGTGATGTTGGAGCTGAACGTAAAGCTTGGACAAGGGAGTTTGTTTTTCAACAAATTACTCTCTCTGATGGTCCTGATCATATCGGTCCATTATTTTTAAAACTAGCGGGTGGTTTTATTTCGTTTCCATTGACTCATCTTTTTAATCTCTCATAAACAACTAATACATTCCCTAAAATCTGTAAATCAGCATTTGTCGCCCCTCTAGCAAAAGGTGGTAATCCTTCTTTAATGGATAACTATAGACCTTTATCCAAGCCCTGTATTCTTTCAAAACTTCTGTAAAAATGTGTAAGCAAGCAGTTGACACAGTATTTAAATGGGAATAATTGTTTATATTGTAATCAATCTGGTTTCCACAAGGGACGTAGTACTACCGTCTTAAGTTTTAAATGACATGTAGAGTTTTTGGATAATAAACAACATTGTGCATGTCTCTTTATCGACTTATCAAAGGCCTTTGATACTGTGAATCACAACATATTATTAGAGAGGCTTAGATGTGTGGGTCTACCAGAACATGTTATTTTATGGTTGACTGATTACTTAAAGGGTAGAACCCAATGTGTTCATGTGGAAGGTGTTTAGTCAGAATTGCTGGAAATTATAAAGGGAGTTTCACAGGGATCTGTATTGGGACCATCATTATTTTGTATATACATAAACTGCCTTGACTTTAATATAGATAATGCAATGTTTCATTCCTATGCGGATGATTCTATTGTATATTGTTCAGCTCCCTCTAAGCAACAATCTGTGGCTGCATTACAGTCTGTTTTTGATATTATTCAAAGAAGGATTTGTGCTTTAAAATTGGTTCTGAATGTTGATAAAACTAAAAGTATGCTATTTTTAAACTCTAGAACAAACTCCTTTGTCCTCTAAGCTTCTCAGGGGAGCCAAATTAATTCAGTATCAGAGTACAAATATCTGGGAATTATCGTTTATAATAAATACAATTTTGGTTCACATATTAAGTATATCAGCAAAAAAACAAAAAGATGAAGTTAGGATTTATTTTAGAAACAAATCATGTTTTTCATTTAAGGTGAGAAAGAAATTAGTGTTTGCTACATTTTTATCAGTTCTGGACTATGGGGATGTGGTCTACCAGCACGCCCCTTCTTATCTCCTTTCCTCCCTGGATGCTTTCTCTGAGATTTATTACTGATTGTACATTTTCAACCCATCATTGTGAACTGTATAAAAAAGTTGCTTGGCCTTCCTTAAGATCTCGTAGAAAAATGCATTGGCATTTGTTGATATATATAAGGCAATTCTGGGTCATTTGCCAAATTATCTCTGTTGCCTCTCATCCAAAGGACTATGTCTGGAAATCATTCATTACGTTCTCAATCAATTTATAACCTCTGTGTGCCCTTTGCTAGAACTGAGCTTGATGAAACCTCTTTCAAATACGCTGCCGCTTTTGACTAGAACATTCTGCAAAAGGAGATGAAGTTACAAAATGTGGTCTCTTATAATTATTTTAAATCCTTACTATGTAATTTAGAGTAATTCAACGGTGTGTAATTGTTTTTAACTGGTTTTATGTTGGTTTTTGTAACATATGTTGTATTTGTATATGCAAACTCGGCAGATTATTTTTGCTAGGACACTCGTGGAAAGTGTTATTTAATCTCAGTGAGTCCTTTCCTGGTTAAATAAAGGTATTATATTACGTATTTCAAACAGTTGCCTATACAGTAGCGTTGTTAACCACCACGCAAACGTGTAGGGCCCTGCAAGCTTGGGTTTCTCTTAGTGGTTACAAACGGTAAAATCATTCAACGCTTGATTTAGATAAAACTGTGCTCAAAAACGAAAGAGAGAATTCAACTAATTTTACGAATATAGCAAAACGATGCTATGAATAGAAGCATGAAAAGAAGAATCTTGCACCTTTTACTTTGTTATACTGTAGCTAAAAGCATTCTGTATTATTCTGAATAAAACAAGGGACAATTTTTCATCCCAAAAACAAGAAGGTTTATTCTTATTACAAACTGTAGAGAATTTTGTGCCGTTATGTGGTTCGACACAAAATAAATCCAGTTTATATTGGTATGTTTACACGTCTCATTAATTCCATGTACTTAATACTGCTGTGCAATACAAAAAAAAATATTGGCAAAGTGTGTGGGGGCCTCAGGTCTTGACTTTGCTTAGGGCCCCCAAAATAGTAAACGCCCCTGAGCCTATAGTTAATATTTATGTATAACATATACTGTATTTGACAAACTTCATATACATTTCTGAGCAGTTTTAGGCATGTTTTTTAACAATATAGTGGGATTATTTTCAGGTGTGCTGTGTGTAGAGTCATCATTTACGGAGGCGTCTTTTCATTGCATCCTAAAGGGGTGGGGCTAAGACGGAAGGAAGGGAAACGAGTATGCACAAATAAGAATTGAGATGCACCCAAATTAATGAACATCAAGGTTACACTGTCTACACTAATGCGTGTGCAGAGTTTTTGTTTTCAAAACACTCTGTCCAAATTAGCATTTTCAGGCGTTTCCCAAATGCTGCCCATCCACACTGAAACGTCTGAAAACGCATTTATCCATGT
This sequence comes from Triplophysa siluroides, assembly GCA_006030095.1. NCBI lineage: Eukaryota > Metazoa > Chordata > Actinopteri > Cypriniformes > Nemacheilidae > Triplophysa > Triplophysa siluroides. The sequence goes on from VCII01000017.1 coordinate 799,118, forward strand.
ACTGCGCATGGGTAAAACGTATAACATGCCAGCCTGTCATTTCTGTCAGGCGTTTATTTACTTTCTGCCTTATGTCGCGGCAATGTGGAGCAGAGACAGATTTTTTTAATAGATGGACAAAGAGGCAGAGATGTTGCTGCAGGTAGTGCAAGACTATATAGAGCTGCAAAATCAAAAGTAAAACTTAACTCACGCTCTGCTGCCAAACAAGAACTGCGGGTAATTAAATGTTCCGTCTCCTAAAATGTAATCTAAAGTATGCACAAACTGACATTAATACTTTCAAATTGAGGAGCAATTGAAACTACGGAACGTGACGAAAAATGCGTCATCGTTTTAAAACCCTTCCGTTTGTCTCATCCACACTACAGTGCAAAATGTCAAATGTATCCACTTTCAAGTGCGTTTTCGAAATGTTCTAACAGAGCATCTGCAGACTGAAGACAATCTTTTAAAAGTAAAATAATTGTACCTACCTAAGTAGATGCAAAAAAGGGTGGTTTGTTAAGCATGTCTGCATTTTTATTACCTTTGTTATACATTAATTTTCAATCAATTATCAAAAACTATGCATCATTTGAAAGCTAAAACACTCAACATTCAGGTTCTGAACTTGTTTCTGAAAATGTTGAAAACCCCTGTGTAACGGATCTACTCCGACCGAAGATATTTCCAAACCATAATGGAAACCACGAGAACCATAAGCTCTTAGGAGGAGCAAAACCCACACAAGTTGCATTTTAGACAAGACATATAACTAAGGAACAGTCAGAGTATAAATAGTGTTCGGTTGATGAGTCTGATGACGGCCAGGTGCGCAGATGATTGCGTAAGGGAGCGTGGAGAAAACACGGTGAAAACAGGCTGGGAACCGACAGGATTGTGACACGCTGGTGTAGATAATTATAAGCACAAAGTTCCTCAGTAGTCAGGAATTTCAATAGCACATGTGTTTGTTTTAACCGTTGCTTTACAAATTATGACCTACCATTAAAGTCTTATCTCTGTGCAGTGGCACGACAAAAAAAGCTAAATTGTGGCAAAACGTTACAATCGAAAGACTCAAACTTGCTTGTTGCTTGCAGTGTTATTAATTAGGCCAAATTCTGCAAGCAAAAGGTTTACAGTGATAGGCTGTCAATACTTAAAGGTGAGGTCTGTCCATACCTTGAGTTTCTCTAGCAGTAGGCTATATGTTTTCTGTTTTAAATGTCAGTGTGCAAAGGAAAAGCATGTCTTGGAGTCATTTGTAGCAGACAAATTACTGCTCGATAACATATGTCTGCGTTCCCTGACCTGACACTAAAACCCAACTGAACAGATTTTATTTGAACGTCATGCTAAGAGCAGGTCCAGGAGGCATAAACACTGACGTTTGTACATTCTGCCCTTGCTGGTGAATCAGTGAGTTATCTAGCTGCTGGTATAATGGAGAGGAAATCTGAGCTGACAAAGCTTGATGTTATGAACAGAGGAACTAAATAGAGTACAGGGTGTCTATTCATTCTGCCGTTGCCGCCCATGGCACTTCACCGAGTCTTTTCGTTTCAACCTAGAGTCGCTTCGCTTCTTCAAATCATTATTACTAATGCGTGGAGTTATCACATCTAATGTTTCACTTTGCGCATATAGATGGTACTGTTGTAAAATTGCTTGAGGAACTTTAAGTCATTATACCAGAAATGTTGCAGTGGGTCTGACTAGTGATTATAAAAGAAGATGTTAGGCTGGAAAGTATTTATGTAGCAATAGCTAGAAATTACTCTCATTGAAGTATTTTATTTACAAACAGACCTGATTGAAGAGCTTGAGCTAATACAAAAAACAGCAGTATTATATTTTGTGACATCAACATTTAAATGATGACTAAAGAAGTCCCAAAGTAAGTATCTTCTTAAAAACCCATTACAGCAGTTTATCCTGTTTTGGTTTAATTTTCTTAGTCATGCTAATGAAAAACTACACAAAAATAAGTCTAAATTAATTATTATGCATAAAAAATAATATTGTGGATTAGTCTCCTTTAATGTTGAACAGTCTATGTGTGTGCATACATCTATGCCATAGAGAACTTTTAAAGGGATTGTTCACCCAAAAATGATTTGTCATCATTTATTTACCCTCATGTTGTTCAAAACCTGTTTATATTTGATATTTTGAGAAATGTCTCAATGACCATAGCATTGAATTCAATAGGGTTCAGTGTTGTTTGGTCACAATCCCTTTAATGTGAGTGATCTGTGTGCTCAATAAAGCTTTTTGTATTAGCTTCTAAATCCATGGCCAGTGTTCATACGGGTTCTTCTCTTTGTGCCGAATTGCTTTATGCATTGTATATATGGCAATAATAAAATTAAATCCTTTCCCACAGTTATGGAGTTCAAGTGGTTTTCAGCTAAGCTTTGCAAATGATCCAACGTTTTAATTAGGTAAACCCAGGGGCGCAGGAACGATGTGAAAAGTAGGAGCACACATTAAAAACCATTATCAACCTGAATGAATATTCATTAGGTGATGTAATGTTTGCCTAGTATTAACCACACTCTTAAAAAAAGGTGCTTCAAAAGGCTCTTCGATGCCGTAGGAGTACCTTTTGGTTCCATAAAGAACCTTTAATATGGGAAGAACCGTTCGGCTTCACAAATGGTTCTTTAAAAACTAAAAAAGAGATGATTCTTTAAATAACCTTTGGCTGAAAGGTTCTTTGTGCAGCCAAAAACGGTTCTTCTGTGACATATCTGTGAAGAACCTTTCAAGCATCTTTATTTGTAAGAGTGCAAGATGGGAAATTAACTCTTGTCACGAGCCAGATGTCCATTTTTTACCAGATAACAAGCTCGTAACAGTCCAGATTCTTGCGCAATACTGTTTGGATTGGGAATCTTTTAATTTCTTTCACTGTTTAAATCAATGGGGACAATCTAAAGACAGACGATGAACCCCAGAACATTGTTTTTTGATATTCTGAAAGACACTCTACTCCACAACAAGAAAATGCATTTGATGACAAGGGCAGTTCTCCAAAAAGGTGTCATTTCCTTGAGAAAATGACTGGTGTGTTGTTTTGTTTGTGCTTCTTGACAAATCCAGTGTCGTGCCACCCAATCCGTTCAGCTGGGCTCCCTGTCTGTTGACCTTCATCCAGGCAGAAAAGGGTGTGCTGTGGGTTCACAAGCAATGGCCAACGACTGAGACAGCCCTGGTTTTGTACCTGCTCATATAGCCGTGAAATCGCCTTGCCAGTTCTTCTCTCCTTTTTTTCTTCATCTCCCCTTCAATTTTCTTCCTTTTATTATATCTTACTTTCTAAATTCCACCAAGCTGACATACCAGAACTAAAAAGGGCTAGCTTGCAGAAAGCTTTCTCTCTCTCTCTTTCTCTCATATGACTGTTTATCTTTTCATTCTTCACTTGCACTCTCTTCGTATTTTCTTTCGAGCTGTAAAAAGTCCGCCTCCAAACTTTGTGTTTGTTCTGGGGTGTTATTTTTGCTTCTGTATCTCAGTTGGGAGAATCACCCCTGCCGTGTAATGAGAACGAGGTGAGGGGTTCTGGGATTGTAAATATTTTCATTTGGGCGCCGGTGAGGGGCAGCCACGCATTTGTCTCCCCCTCTTGTGACAGCATCACTAGGTCCTTGTACCAGTTTCTCCTGCAATGGTAATGAGCAAAAATCTCTTGTTATCTCCGCCTGCTTCTGAACAGAGAAATAAAGACAGAGTTTTAAACACATTCTTTTTAATAAAAGCTACAGGAGCTGCCAATTTGGTAAATATGTTTTGCTGCTTTGACAAATAAAGGAATAATAGTAGAGCACTAGCCTGAACAAACAGAGGGCGGGCTGAGAGCCGTGACGTAGATGCTAAGTGCCGAATTTAAGATTGTATTTAAGGTTAGGGGAATCGCTGCGTCTGTATAGGGCGTTTTCAGCAGCGTAAAACGCCTCAGTGGACACAGGGGCTTATTATAAGGGATTCAAATAACTTTTTCATGCTTCAGCACATCTAAACTTTGGTTTATCAGAAGTGTTATTTATCTTTTTGTTAATAAGTCAATGGACAATTTACACGTATCCTCGTGATGTACTTTTGTCGTTCTATTATATTTATTTACAATGGGGCGTTGCTGCCTACGAAACTACACGGTTAAAAATAAGATTTTTACGTACATAAATTATCAGCGACATAAGAAGAAATATACTAAACATCACTATGTACATCATTTTCAAAAGATCTGATAAATCAATGGCTGGTGAACAATAGCGTTTCACTTTTCTCCTCACACACAGCCCCAGTGCAGACATTTAACAGCACATCACTGAATAAGACTGAAAGAGACTAACAGGGAATCTTAGCAGCACTGTTTGGATTGAACAACTACAGACTTCAAATACTGCAGTGTTTCATGCGTGAAAGAGCAGGGACCCGATGAACACACGCAACACGTTTTTGTTAAATGTTTGGATCACCATGTTGTCGTGTTAATTTGTTGCCAGATTTTGTCAATAACTGTAGGCCTATATAAAAAGTGTAGTTATAACGTTTAATGCGACAAAATTGTGCGCAGTTAATGTATTTACTTGCCATTAAACCTGCTCTATCTGCACATTGCTTTTTCAAAATACTCATATTGCTACAATAAATACTTTGCAATGTGAATGAAGGTCTTATTAATTTCAAATCCACATGGAACATTTAACAAGTCTCATTTTATTGTCGTTAAAATGTATGAAATATAATATATGAGTGAGACTACTAACACCGTTTAGGAAAGCGATTGACTGCTGCTGCAGTGTGCATACAATGGCTTTATTATCCAGGAGTTGAGTATACATATACTGCAGTGGCGGCTGCTGATCTTTTAAAGAGGGGAAGCTCATTTTCGGCCTAAATCATAAAAATTGTCCATTTATTTATATGTAAATAAAATTATCTGCCCTACGTTCCTTTTCAAGAAAATGCTCTGTAACCCTGTCGTACCAACTAGGCGTCTTTTCCAGTGACTTGACCAGTGTCCTCTCAATGGCCAGCAGAGCTAGGCTGCTTAAACGGCCTTGGCCCATTGTGTTACGGGTGACTATATGAATTAATGAACAAACGATCTAATATATATATATATATTTAACTCAACGGGAGGAAATGTGGGAATTATGTTAAACTGAAACAATGAATGTGGTGTGAAATTGTGTGAAATATACGATGAAGGTTGCAGCAGTTTGTCTTTCGACTACACATGCAAAATCCGCGATGGGACTGAGTTGGAAATGGAGACACAGAGTGATACGCGTCATAATCTGAAGACCACGCCCACGCCCACACCAACCGTCTCTTTGCATTGCGAGAAGCTGCCGCCTCCTTGTCATTTATGATTTATAACAAAAAAAAAAAAACAATGTCTAAAAGCTGATATGTGACAATGTGTATAGCAAACAAGCTAAAAAAAAAACAAGAAATACGTTTTTATAAGCTGTCGACCCCAAAAAACGAGCGTTTTAGGACATAAAAGTGGATTAAAAAGAGATGACAGACCCTCCAATCATCACGCAGACGCTCGGAGTCCGGGCCAGCCCACTCCTCCATTCATCCCAGAGACGCTGAGCGTCCGTGGGCGGGACATAATCGCAGCATTTATCCAATGACCGTCTTGTTTCTAAGCACTGAAAAAAACTGTTTAAAGCAGCCCCATTGAAGTCAATGGACGCTGGGCTTCAACAGAGTAATGCACTGTACGCTACGGGAATGAATGAGAAGGAAACCGAGTCAGCCGACCTAAGTAGCTGATTCTGAACGAAATTGTTTTCGTTCGAGATGAACGTGTTTAACGCATTTTTAGTCAATAAAATGTTAACATAATAGTACATATATTTGACCATTCATTTTTTGACAATTATAGGGGAAGCTGAGCTTCCCTTGCAGTCTTAAAGAAATCGCGACTGATACTGTATATATAAAATATATAAGGAGGTGAACTTCTGCTGATTTAAGATCTGTCATAAAAACTCACACTAAAGCATGTTAACATCATGAACAGGATTTATTGTTTTTAATTTTAAGTTATCACCCTAAAAATAGAAATAATTATCTATATTTAAGCTTGAGTGTGGCTAGTGAAATGTCACTCAGTCATTCAATTCATCACAGTTAATTCATGATTTACCACTGGGGCAATTACTTTTTCACATAGGGTCAGAAATGTTTGGATTGTTTTTTCCCTTAATAAATAAAACCATCATTTAAAAAACTGCATTTTGTATTTACTCTGGTTTTCTTTGATGATATGAATCATTTAAGCATGACAAATATGCCAAAAAAACAAAAAATCCGGAAGGGGGAAAAAATACTTTTTTCACAGCACTGTACATATTTGAATGACATGAGGGTGAATCAATAACATAATTTGATAACCCTTTACAATAAGGTCCTATTTGTTAATTGCCAAATAATGCATTAGCTAACATAAACTAACGGTGAACACTACTCCTCCAGCATTTATTAACATTAATTCATGTAAATTTCAGCATTTACTAACACATTATAAAAATCTAAAGTTGTCATTGTTAAAATTAGTTAATGCACCATGAACTAACATTTACAAGGACTAATAAATGCTGAAAAAACTAAATTGTTCGTTGCAACGGTGTTTCATGCATTCTGACTTCTTTACAATGTTAAACGTGCTGTCTTCTCTCATGCTTAACATGGTCAACTTGTCAAAAAACGAGTTGGGTGTATTACGTGGTATTTCTGTGCTCGATACACTCCCCCAGCGATCATACAGATTTTGGAAAGTTTTTTCGAACATATAAAACTGTTTCGTAACAATTTTTCTTAGTCCCTTATTGGACAATTCTCCCGGAAAAGCACGCGGCCGCAAGGAGAGCAGGAGAAGGAGCATGCGCAGACGTTGCTTTCACTTGTGTGCTAGAGAGAGAGAGAGCATACGTTCGCGAAGTTCAGGTGTTTGTTTGTTCACTGCATTTGGGTGATGAATGTTATATAAACTGTGGATATAACGCTGGATTTGGAGATCGTTTGAAACTGATATATGGAGCCGTCCCAGCGCTAAAAGATGCCGGACAAGAACCACATGCGGTGAGTGAAACTCATGTCTGTGTGTTTTGTTGACAATGGGTGCGCACATGCTTTGGTTGACTGTCACTTTAAGGCCCGTTCACAAGAACGATACTAAGAGCTAAATATACTACACATACAGATCGTCAAAAACGTTTAAATGTTCCATAATGTTTGTAAAAGTTTGTATAGCACGCATGCTGAAGTTTCACATTTTTAAATACATGAGCCCTTTACATCGAATGGATTTTGATTGGCTGTTAATGTTTTCATCAGCTGGAAAAAGTGCTCTCATTGGTATCACTCCTCTCCATTACTACATAAATATCTGTTACAGTTGTGGTGTGGACTCTATGCTCTTAAATGTAGATCAACTTTAAGAACTTTATCTTATTGTTATCATCCTTGGTTTGACCAAGCTCATAGTCACATCTAATCCAGAAATGTCAAACTGTAGTCCTGTAAGGTCACTGTCCTTCGGAGTCTCTGTTTCACCTCACCTCATGTAACACTTCAAGATCTTTAATAGCTGGTTCAGGTGTGTTTCATTGGGGTTGGAGCTAAAATCGGCAGGACAGAGGCCCTGCAGGACTAGAGTTTGACACCTGTGATCTCAACTATTTTTATCTGTCTGCACCTGAGAGGCGATTTATTTTTTATAAGAGTTTTATTTTCCACTTGTGTGTATGTATGAAAAGGTCTTCCTAACACTTAATCATGACATGAAACCTCTGTAGAAAACATTCTACAATTTCAGAATCGCTCGAATCAAGCTAAAAAGGCCAGAGAGCAGCAATCTCCTCTGATGCCGACAATATTCTGCTGCAGTTTCTGTTGTTGTTGTTGCAGTTGAAAAGGCCTTGGGCCGTTGTTTGATGTATTATCTTCATTTTGAGATGAAAAACAAGTGCTTCCGCGCTGTCCATCCCTCTCTGCCATCTGGACGGGCCACTCCGTGGTCAGAGAAGCCTCAGGACAACCCATAATTAAAATTCCAGCAAACCATGCGGCTCGCTGCCTTGAGGTTGATGAAAAATTGATGGGCATGATGTTTAGGATTAAAGTGTGTCTTTACCCTCTTTGATTTTCTTCTCACTCGAATGCTTTTCTTTTTTCTTCTGTTTTTCTCAGAACCTTTATTCTTTAAGAGTTTGTCAGCTTGTGCACAACATAAATTATTCATTGCCATTTTGGAGGTAGAAAGATGACAGCGTAACATTGAGGTCTTCTACAGTACAGTAGGTTGTGTGAATGGGCTAATGTTAGCCAGTGATAAACTTTAATGGGCCCAGACAGCCAGATGTCACATGGGGCTTCTGAGCAGGTATTGCAGGCCGTTAAAAAGCATGTTATGCCACTGCTAATTTAGCACAGGGGAGATTCTCATTGAGGCCTGGAGGATAACTTTGCCTTCTATGGCATTATCTTGAATAATGCAAGTTGCCAGAGTGTTGAAGGGGCATCTTGAAACCCTCCTTTTGGAGAAGAAGAACTATATGCAACATGATGGGAAAGATCACAGAAAATACTCTCCTATTGCCAGAATTCCATGTTGATTTGATATCTGAAAGAAGGATGATGACATGTCTAGTGCTTGCCTGCTAAGATCTGTTTTTGACTTCAACGAGGTGCAGGGAAGTACAGTAGGCTGTTTTGTAGTCGTAGACGTTTTTTTTATTCGTTTTGAATATAATGTTATACAGAAAAGTTATAAAATAAGAAGGAAATAACTTTATATCCATTAATTAACACATGAGGACACATTAATCACTTGGGCAACATTTAGCATAAAAGTGTGGCTTTTCAGCAAATGGAAAAAGGTCAAAATAAAACTTCTTGACATCTAAGAGTCTATTTTCACTACTGGAGGAAGTGTGCTATTTACATCTAATGGCTTGAAAGGGTAATTTCAGCACTGAAAATGAACGCACATGAAGTAAGTTTGTGTTTTATATCATCAAAATGTTAAGAGATATATCTGAGTATCATAGTATCTGAGAAATGAACCTGTAGGATGAAAAAGGTAGGTGCAACAATGGTGGAAGTTCTAAATTACTACTACTCATGTTACTGTGATTAAGTCGTTTTTTGTGTACTTGTTCTTTGTTTCTGTAATCATACTTGTACTTCGTTACAAATTAAACTAATAGGCCTATTTTTACTTTGCTACTTTTAAAATCACATTCGTTACTGAGTACAATTTGAATTAATATTCAAACCTTTGACCGGCATTTTATTAGCCAATAAATATATCCAACCGTAAACGGACCAAGAGATTTTGGACCAAAAAGGTGCCCGCTGCGGACAGATTTGTAGAGCTGATCACCAGCTCTACAGTAGGTTTGGAGAAACAAGCACATTGATACTCAAGGCAGCAACGTTAAATACAGTGAAAATGACAGAGAAACACTAGATTGTTGTTCATTAACTCCCCCTTGTGCCATCCAACATGTAGCTAACATTGTTACTAAAGTATAGTAAAGAAAGTCTATATCTGAAATCGCGAGCTTTGGTCATTCATACAATGCAGGTGCCCTGTGTTTAAAAGTTTAAAAAGCAGACACAGGCGGCTTGCTAATGACTCAGATTTCATTCCTTATCGGTTTGATAAAAGGTTCAGATTGTGGGCAGAAAAGGGAATTTCTTAATTCTGCTCCATCACTAAGAAAGATGAAATACTAACTTTTCAATCATTAAAGTAAACATTCTTATTTGAAAACCAAGATTTCTACAGTTACCTCCATATTTGAAGTTATTATGATCAAAAAATAAAACGCAAAGAAGACCCTAACCCATTGATAAATTTGCTCAGAAGAGCTTACACATCAGGTGTAAGATATAAGATAGTCTCTGATATATAAAAAGCTTGATGAATATGAAAACACACTCCACAAATTATATCAAAGAAAAACGGATGACAGAAACGTCACGGTTACATATGTAACCTCGGTTCCCTGATGGAGGGAATGAGACGTTGTGTCGAACCGACAGATGGGGTTCGCCCTTGAGAACCTATCAGCTCTGACTACTTTAGAAGAGGCCAATGAAAATTGGCGAATGAAATTTGCATGACGGGCTCCGCCCCCGGATATCCGGTATAAAAGGAAGCCGGGCGTGCTTCATTCACTCACCGTTTGTTCTGAAGAGCCTGAGAGCCTCTCACGACTGCTGCAGAGGGTGATACATATTGTGGCATAAGGGACACAACGTCTTGTTCTCTCCATCGGGAACCGAGACGTTCCCTTTCTGTCGGTCTCTCGACGTTGTGTCGAACCGACAGATGGGGTTCCCATGGAAAACGCCACAACGGCTATCGCGTCACAATCTCTATCGAAGTGACGATTACAGGCCTGGGCGTGTCAACACGAGGCTTTCGCGAAACTGTAACCTTCCAGTGTGATGGGTCAGGGGGGCCCGGCGCTTCCAAAAGACAGATGGGTAGGCCCTGACCAGCTACCTTTCACGGACGGAGGCCTTATCTCTCTTACTGGTGAGAGGCCGTCCGGATCGGGTACCACCGGGTAAGCGCAACTTCCTTAATTAGGGATGCGCTGCAGAGGCCACTTGACTGAGGATCCGGACGGTATGCCACCGTTGGTTGGGGGACGGTCAGACAAGCGAGGCGGGGTGCAAGCGGCCCGTGAGCGTTTAGCTGGTGGGTTTACGCTAGCAGAAGCCCCCATATCACCAACGCTGCTAGCCTTTGCGGACAGCAGGGCCGTGGCCCCCGTCGTCACAATTCGGGTAGCGAGCGAAGTGGTGGCTGGTTCCCGGAGGAAGACAGCCACCTGTGACCACAATGTCTGAATGACCATCTGCCCGCAGTGCGGGCAAGATGTGTTGACGAAAGCTGCCTCTGCGTGCTGGACGCCCAGACACTTAACGCAGCTCTCGTGTCCGATCCCCTCCTCGATAAGGGTGCCGCACCCAAGAGAACAGCGGGACATGCCGGGCTGGGCCTTTTGGAAAAAATCTCGGACACCACTGGAACCGCCAAAACGCCCATGGGAAAGGTCGCTGCAGGAAGGGACGATCCGCTGCACACGTCGTAGTAACCGGCAATGTAGTTGAAGTAGTTGTAGAGTGTTTGTAGTCCTCAGTGATGGCTCTGAAGAACAAACGGGGAGTGAATGAAGCACGCCGGCTTCCTTTTATATCGGATATCCGGGGGCGGAGCCCGGCATGCAAATTTCATTCGCCAATTTTCATTGGCCTCTTCTAAAGTAGTCAGAGCTCATAGGTTCTCAAGGGCGAACCCCATCTGTCGGTTCGGCACAACGTCGAGAGACCGACAGAAAGGGAAGTAAAATTTCCATCACAGATGAAGAATGGCCAATTATTTGGAAATTTCAGTGGAAATCAATTAGTTCACTAAATTGGAAAGAAAATTGCTAGAAAAACGTTAGCAGATATTTTCTAACACCGATACAAACAGCCAAATAAATAAAAAAGTCCCAAAGTGTTAGAGAAACTGTGTGTGTAATTATGGTAACCACTAGAGATGAGCCGGATACTCGGCTGAAACGAGTATCCGTTACGGATAAAGCACTTTTGCCGAGTACGAGTATCATACGAGTAATACGAGTCAATATCTGTGCTCGGATTGAATAAAAATCCTCATTGGGTAGCTGACTGTGTCTGCGTTCTGTGATAGGCTAGTCACAGCGCCCCTCCCCTACACACATACAGATGTATTGTGTTGCTGACTGTGTCCCGCTCTGCTCACTCACACACAGAACACCAAATGCGAATGAATCGCGCTATTCGCGTATAGTTGGAGCTTAAACATTTTGAGTTTACTCGCTTCATTCGCGCGTGCGATTCGCGTCATTCGCGCCGCCTCATTCGCGCGATTCGCACCGCAAGTAGGTCTATCGCGTCTTTGCATTGACTTAACATGTAAATCACTCGCGTTTGACGCGCCATTCGCGTTTGGTCTCTGAACACAAGAGAACAGCTCTCTCTCTCTGTCTCTCCCTCAGTCACTCAGGCTCGCGGGTCTTTTCCGTTAACGTTTAGGGTTTCTTCAGCTTCAGGTTTGTTTTTTACTTTGGTTTGTAGTACTTACTTATTAACCAGTAGAGTTTTGATAAACGTGGGGTTTGTTCAGACGTGGTGCTCGGTAGAATGCGACTCGCGTTGCGTCTCTGTCTGTCTGAGTTTTTTTTTTCTTTTTTAAACCGTCAGCTGGCTCTTACCAGTTTTTTAAGGAAGTAGTGGTATAAAACTAAATTAATTAGCTACACACACACACATACCTGGTGTAAAAAAAAAAAATCACACTGATCATAAAAAAAATTTAAGTTAAAAAAAGGAAAGTTATATTGAGATGAAACTTTTGTTCAGTACATTTTACTTCATAATCGCAACCGCATGTGTTGTATTCATTGTTGCAAAACTTGTTCTGTATATAGTTCGTTTTTTATCGTGATCAAAACCATGGATCTGAAGCTCAATGCTGATGCTGTCTTGTAAATAGTTTTCTAATCAGCAATAAATATAACAATTTCTGATCAACCCATATCAATTGCATGCTTAAAATAACATACCGGTCAAAGCCCCGCCCATCTCAAGACAACCCGACCCACTTCCAGGTTAAATCCCGCCCACTTCCGGGTTAGGCCCCGCCCAGTCCGAGTACAGATACAGATACAGATAATGCTGTACTCGCTCATCCCTAGTAACCACTATCACATCTTTCGGGAATGTTTGTTTATTCAAGAATACTGAAAGGAAATACAGAAAGCCTCTGAACATGTTTTTTAGAAGGGACATACCCCTAGAAAGCAAATTATTCTATTTCGGCTGTATATGTCTTGATGAAGTATCGGTGGATAAATACTTGATCGGTGCTCTCTTAGCAGCTGGTAAGAAGACAATTACACGCAAAGGTTAAAACAAGAGAGACCAACAATAGATAATTGGATTGATGTGATAATGGACAGTTATATAATGGAAAAGGTCACCTTTTATGGTAATTTAAAAAAGGACTTGTTTGTGGAAAATTTTTGGAAATGGGTTGAATTTGTATGTGAAAGAAGACCTGGCTTTGTTATTATAAATAGTTTGAGATGTGTGATGTAAAGATGACTATATAAGCATGTAGATATGTTTATACTGTATGTATGCATATACTGTATATATGTTTTGTATATTTACACATTTACCCTTATCTCTTTAACCTGAACGGATTTTATAGGCTACACGTTTTTTTCCTGGAAGTTTATAGTTTACCTTGATCATTTATTTAAGTTTTAATTTATGTCTATACATTTTTCCCTCTTGTTTAAAAAGGTTAGTAATGTAAGAAGTCCATGTAATAGGTCCAATAAAAGGAAGGAAGGAGGCGGGAACCGGCAAACATTCAACTAAATTTTAATCAAAAATAAAAAAACAAATGAAAACACAATAAAGCACTAAACATATGTCCGGGCCCAGTCCTCTCTCGTCAGCAGTCCTGTCGCTCGTCCTCTTATGCTCCCAATCTCCTCCGCGAGATATGCGGGACCGGTGTGCGCACAGCTGATTCCAACTATCACTCACGCCACCGGCCCCGCCTCACCTCACCTCACCTCACAGCTCTCGTCCCGCCTTCCTCGCCACAGTCCATAGTATACTTTAAATGTAACACTATGTATATTACCGCCTACAATGCCTGACCTTGACTTAAACACAGACTCCACTCTTCAGCATAGTGGTGACCCACAGAACATTTAATATCAGAAAAGAAAAGAGAAAATACAAATTCCGTAATTACTGAAAAATTCCGGCAGCTATGGTTGCCAGCAAACTACCGTAAAATTACGGGAACATCCGTTTTTTTTCAGCCAATCAATTCACAGTGGAAACCAGGAGCCACCCCACTATTCATCATGGAAATATGTCAGAATACTGAAGATGATCACCACTTCTGCTTCACAGGGACTGCAGCATAACATCCATGACTTGATGTTTTATTGTTGTTTAAAGTCACCGTTATTGTGATCAGTGTTTGCTTTAGTTGGGCTCTTTCATCCTTCTTTTGGCTGCCATAACAGTGTTTCCCTTTCTGTCGGTCTCTCGACGTTGTGTCGAAGACGACAGATGGGGTTCGCCCTTGAGAACCAATCAACTCTGACTACTATAGAAAAGGCCACTGAAATTTGGCGAATGAAATTTGCATGCCGGGCTCCGCCCCCGGATGTCCGGTATAAAAGGAAGCTGGCGTGCAGCATTCACTCACCTTTTGTTCTTCAGAGCCCTCGCTCATGACTACGAACAAAAAGAATTCAACGAATTCTTCTTCTACTTCGCCGGATCTACGACGCAGAGCAGCGGATCGTCCCTTCCTGCAGCGACCTTCTCCTGGGCGTCGAAAGAGGGACCTTTTCAGGACTGAGCAATTTCCAGCGCGGCATGTCCCGCTGTTCTCTTGGGTGGGCACCCTCATCGAGGAGGGGGATGGACACGATCGCTGCATTAGGTGTCTGGGCGTCCAGCACACTGAAGCAGCGTTCGTTGACACATCTGCCCGCACTGCAGGCGGATTGTCACTCAGAAGTTGCAGTCACGGGTGGCTGTCTTCCTACGGGAACCAGCCACCATTTCGTCTGCTACCCGGGCTGTGGGGGCTATGGCCACCACCCACGTAGCAGCGGTGATAAACGAACGTAGCCGTTTTCGCTCTTCTGAACGTTCCCCAACCGACGGTGGCATACCGTTCGGATCCTCAGGCACGCACTCGGAAACGATGTGTGACGTAGATGAGATGTCGTTCGCAGCATCGGAGGGAGACTGGCATCCGACTCTGACGAATCCGAGCTCCCCCCCCAGGGGGGTCGAGCTCAGGAGGAAGCAGAAGTGATGTCAGCCATGCTAATCCGGGGATACGTGGTTCCTGGGGGCGGAGCGCGGTGCAAACTGCGCCCACCCCGGGTGCCATTTGTTTCCCGGAGGTGCATGAGGAGCTGTGTAAGACTAGGAGCGCTCCACGGACCGCTCCGGTCGAAACAGCTCCGGCTCCCTCACTTCCCTCGAGGGTGGGGCAGCCAAAGGCTACGTCGAGATCCCCCGGGTGGAACGTGCGGCTGCGGTGCATCTGTGCCGCAGACGGCTGCCGCCTGTCGGCCACGCCTACCGTCCAACGCGTGTAGGACTTCGACATTTATGGTGCCGAAGCCTTGCGCTGCCGCGGACCGGGCTGCCTCCTCTCTCTACGCCATGGCCATCCTGCAGGTCCGCCAGGCCAGGGCGTTGAGAGAGCTCCACGAGGGTAAGGCCGACCCAGGTATAATCCAGGTTTTCTGTGCCGCCACTGACAGCGCTCTACGGAGTGACCAAGGTGGCGGCACGGGACCTGGGTCGGACGATGTCCACGGAAGTGGTCCAGGAGAGTCACCCCCGGCTGAACCTTGCGCAGATGAGTGACACCGAGAAAGTCCGCTTTCTTGTTACACCCGTCTCGCAGGGTGGGCTGTTGGTACACCGTCGAGGACTGCGCTCAGCAGTTTTTGACGGTGAAGAAACAGTGGCGATTAGCCACATTTTTACCACGCTGCGACTCGGCCGCCCTCAAGCCTCCGAGATCTCACGTCATGTCTGTTTCCCGGCAGCCCAGGACCCCTTCCACATCGGCTCCGGGTTACTGTGCCCCCGCAGGTGGCACCCCGGAAGTCGAGGTCGAGGGGGAAACCTCACCCCGTCAGCTAACTTCTCACGAGAAGTGACACTGACGGGAAGACCCCAGGGGGAGCAACATCGGGCCCGACCTTCACAGCTACGGCTCTGATCAGTCGGTACGGGACGGGCTCCTGCCTCGTCACCAAGCCGGCCCTTCTCAGGGCCTGGCGCCCACTTACTCACAGTGAGTTTTCTGTTTCCCCTGGGAGTTCATTCCTGCCGATCGCACACTCCACTGGACTGTGCCCGGCAAACCCGACCCCACGCCCTGGCGAGGCGTAGGGTCGTACACACACGACAGCTGCTACCACTCTCAATGACGTGCAGCTGTCCCGCCAGGCAGGTAAGTAGGCAGAGCCAACCTTCCCTCCGGGGCCCCCTCCCCGCGACAGGGTTAGCTCCGCCAGCCATCGAACCACCCTCCGTGGGAATGGTGAAGCAGACCGTCCCTTTGGTCCCCCTGTCACAGTCCCTGGGAGCTCGAGAGCTGCCCACACTGTCTCGGTGGCTAAGGCAGACGGTCCGTCTTGGTTACTCGATCCAGTTCGCCAGAGACTCTCCCAAGTTTTGGGGCATCATCTCTCCCTCTGTCTGAGGCTAGGGACGCCTACATACTTCGGGTAGAGGTCACCACCCTTCTGGCAAACAGGCATCGAGTTCGTCCCTCAAACCAAGATGTCGGTGGGTTACAACCCGCACTTCATCGTTCCCAAGAAAGACGGCGGGTTGCGCCCCGGAGGTCTGCGTACCCTGAACTAAGCACCTTCACAAGCTGCTGCTCAGGATGCTCACGCAGAGGCGCGTCCTGACACCCATCAGGTGTCAGGATTGGTTCGTGGCAATCGACCTGAAATCCCTTTCGGTCTGTCCCTGTCTCCACGGTCTTCACGAAGATCGTGGAAGCCGCCCTTTCTCCCTGAGGGGAGGAAGGTGTGCGGGTACTTAACTATCTCAACGACTGGCCTGACACACTCGTGAGATCTGTTATGTATACAAGGGGCCTGGTGCTCCGGCACCCAGATCAATTGGGAATCCAGGTCAACCGAGGAAAGGACAAGCTCTCCCCAGGGCAGAGCATTCTCTTCTCGGTAGGGAACTCAACTCTGTCACCATGTCGGCGCAACTGTCCGCAGTACGCGCCCAGCCGGTGTTGAACTGCCTGGAACATTTCAGGCAGACAGCGGTCCCCTGAAACGATTCAGAGGCTCCTGGGCATGGCGTCCTCGTCGGGTGAGACCCCTCGGGTTGATGCACATGAGACCTCCACTCAGAGTCGAGTTCGAGGAGAGCGTGGCACACCGGCAGCAGGCGCATGGTGATGACGCCCTGCGGGCCGACGCACCAAAACCCCTGGTCTTCCATGACTTTTTCGACGGACTAGGTCCCTCAGGGCAGGTTATGAGGCAAGTCGTGGTGACGACGGACGCCTCCCTGCAGGGGTGCGGTGCAAGTTGGGCATTGGGGAACCCCCACCTGCGCTGGCATATCAATTGCCGGGAGTTGTGGGCAGTGCTACTTGCACTGAGCAGGCTGCGGCCTCTCATGCGGGACAAGCACGTGCTGGTCCGAGGACGGCACTACAGCTGTAGCGTACATCAGATCTTAGGGTGGCGTTCGCTCACAGCAGCTAACACAACTAGCTCGACGCCTCCTCCGGTGGAGTCAACAGGTGATCCGTTCCCTGTGGGCCACACTCACCTCGGGCAAACTGAACTAGACAGCCGACGCGCTCTCTTGTCAGTTTATGCCTCGTAGAGAGTGGCGACTCCACCCCCGCGTAGGCCGCTTGGTACTCCCTGTCCGAGGCCCGACACGGATATCCTTGCGCACAGCTGACCGCGGGACGGGCGGAAGCACACCTTCCCCCCCCAGGAGCCTCCTTGCACAGACACTTTTCAAGGCCAGGGAAGAGGAGCACCAAGTGTTATTGGTTACACCGCACTGGTCTAACCGCACTTGGCGTCAGAGCTGATGCTCTGGACAGCGACTCCCCCTGACCCATTCCCCTGACAGAGGACCTGCTCTCTCAGGGGAAGGACACGTTCTGGCATCCCAGATCAGACCTCTGGAACACCATGTCTGGTCTCTAGACGGGACGAGAAGTTCCTGAGTTGGCTACTCCCCCTCTATGGCGGAGACCATCACCCAGGCTAGGGCCCCATCTACTGGGCGGTTACACGCCTCTAGACGGCACCGCTTCTTGTCCTGGTGTCTCTCTCAACGAGAAAGACCCACTGAGGTGCTCGATCAGGATTGTGTTGTCCTTCTTACGAGACTGGAGACTAACATCTCCCCTCCACACTGAATGTGTATGTAGTCGCTGTCGCCACTCATCACAACTCAGTTGATGGAAAGTTTCTAGGATGACACGACCTGGTCACCAGGTTGCTAAGGGGTGCGAGAGGGCGGCTCCCGCCTCATCTCCGCTCCATACCCCCTTGGGACCCTAAGGGGTCCTCGGGGGGGCCTCTGGGCCCCCCAAGAGCCCCTCGGAGGTTCCGATCTTCCTCACCCGAGTAAGACGGCCCTCCTGATGGGCGCTCGCTTCTTCAAGAGGGTAGGGCACCTCCGAGCATCCTCCGTGTCCCCGGATTGCCTTGAATTCGGCCCTGGTAGCTCTCACGTTATCTTGAGACCCAGGCCCGGATGCGTGCCCAAAAAGTTCCCACTACTCCCTTACGGGGCGAAGTGGTGAACTTGCAGGCGCTCCCCATTGGGGAGGAAGACCCAACCCCATCCGTGTTGTGTCCTGGACCGCACGCAGGGCCTCAGTAGCTCTGACCAGCTCCTTGTCTGTATTGGAGGACAGCAGAGGGGAAGGCTGTCTCCAAGCAGAGGTTGGCGCACTGAGTCGTGGATGCCGTTACGAACGACATTCCAATCTCAGAATCTCCCATGCCCACTGAGGGGGGTATAGCCACCTCCTGGGCACTGGCAGAAGCGCCTCTCTAGCAGACATCTGTAGAGCTGCGGGTTGGGCTACGCCCATACACCTTCGCAGGGGTTAAACAACCCTAGCGTAAACCCAGATTTCAGCCCACGTCCTGCGTGGCAAACTTGTAGGACTGGCATCCGGCGGGGCGTATGCCTGCGAAAGCATCACCCCACCCTCTAGGAGGCTGGGTCAGTGTGCTATCTACCTCTCTCCTTACCCTACTCTGGTTAAGGACAGGTACCCTATCCGCTTCCCTTCTTACCCAACCACTTGGTTAAGAATAGGCATTCTATCCATCACTAAGCAATCACCACCTGGGGGTTGGCTGGGCAGAGCAGCCTTCCCCCTTAGGCCGGGATAACATGTGAGCCATCCCCTGGCTCTAACCGGACCTAGTGCTACTGGACGCCTGTAACACCCCCCCCCGTGGGCTGTTCCGTCTGATGTATCCTCATGATATGGTTCCCACTCCTGGTAACCCATGAGCTTCCCCAGGTGGACCTCCACCTCGCGGTTAACTACTCAGCCCGCACGTTCCATGCGTTCTCCTCCAAGGACGAGACCATACCTTATCCACCGTATTCCTCCCCACGGGTAGGAGGTGGCCTCTGCAGCGCACCCCTAATTAAGGAAGTTGCGCTTACCCGGTGTAAACCCGAGCCGGACGGCCTCTCGCCAGTAGAGAGCTAAGGCCTCCGTCCGTGAAAGGTTACCGGTCAGGGCTGTTCCCATCTTTCTCCTAGAAAGCTCTGGAACCCACTGGAAGGTTACAGTTTCGCGAAAGCATCGAGCTGACACGCCCAGGCCTGTTACCGTCGCTTCGCTAGAGATTGTGACGCGATACAGCGTTGTGGCGTTTTCCAGAGGGAACCCCATCTGTCGTCTTCGACACAACGTCGAGAGACCGACAGAAAGGGAACGTCTCGGTTACGTATGTAACCTCGGTTCCCTGATGGAGGGAACGAGACGTTGTGTCCCTCATGCCACTAACACGTATCGTATTCTGCTGCAGTCGTGAGAGGCTCTCAGGCTCTTCAGAACAAAAGGTGAGTGAATGCTGCACGCCGGCTTCCTTTTATACCGGACATCCGGGGGCGGAGCCCGGCATGCAAATTTCATTCGCCAAATTTCATTGGCCTTTTCTATAGTAGTCAGAGTTGATTGGTTCTCAAGGGCGAACCCCATCTGTCGTCTTCGACACAACGTCTCGTTCCCTCCATCAGGGAACCGAGGTTACATACGTAACCGAGACGTTTGTATAAAACATAGTTATTGTAGCAAAAAACGACAAAAGAAAATGTGATAAGATTCCTATACAACCTTTTTTCAGATGTTGTTTATTTTCTTGTAGGGTTTTTGTTACAACAGTCTGAATGAGCTTACACTTGAGATCCACATTTCCTGCAAAAATCCATCTAAACAGTTTTTGGACAATTAAAATGTATGCATTTGATCAGACATCAAGAATCAGTGTATGCATCTCAACAGTGGTGACCAACAAAGCTTACAGCTACAATGCATGCTGCGAGTCATGTATGAGTTTTGTGCTTTGATGGTACCCAGAATGCATTGCGTTTATTTTAAGAGATTTTTTTGGTTGTCACCATTGTTGAGACAAACTGTTTTATTATTGATGTCTGCTATTTTTCATGTGAAAAACCTTCATTATATATTTTAATTTCTTACAATGTCATAAATGAGGACTACTAAATCTGTACCTACACTCTAAATAAAGTAATGACGCTCCCAGTAAAAAAAAATATCAAAGTAATTCTGCAGTTTTTTTTTCACTTGTTTTGGTGTCTGTGTTAACACAAAGTTATTAAAACTAGTGAAAGACTTAACTTAAGAAGCAAAGGGTCAAGATCCCAACTAAAGCAAACACTCATCACCATAATGGTGACTCAACAAAAACCATCATCATGTAAACTCTCAATAAGAACTTTTGTAGACGAACAACAGAAATAAAGTGACAGTGGTGTCTGTAAGTGAAGGTGGCAATAGTGTTTGTGGAGATAAAAAAAACTGTATGGAATTTCACTGTTTCCCAGAGAATTTGACAGTGTTTTCTGTATTTTGTTAGCACGTTTTCTGCCAACCATTTTCTCTGTGAAAACAACAGAATTTCACTGTTAATTTCACAGGCATTTTTTACAGTGTAATCTCTCCGCCTCCTGATGATATATTAACGTTTTATGAAGCAAATCACAAGATTTATAAGAAACTGAACATTGTATAAAACATTAAAACCAATAATTTGAA
Source organism: Triplophysa siluroides (assembly GCA_006030095.1). Taxonomy (NCBI): domain Eukaryota; kingdom Metazoa; phylum Chordata; class Actinopteri; order Cypriniformes; family Nemacheilidae; genus Triplophysa; species Triplophysa siluroides. The sequence continues at coordinate 820,044 of VCII01000017.1, forward strand.
GCAATTATTCTGCTTATATATGTTTCAGTGGGACGGCAGGCAGGACGCGTTTTAAACGGCAGTTTTGCACACTTGAAAGTCACTTGCGGGAAAGGGACACAATACGAAAGGTCGTCTGAGATTAAAAAAAAGTGTTTCTGCATTCAAAAAAATGACTTTTTGGTGTAACATGATTCAATCATTGACAGTGGTTCCATATGTTTGAGTCATGTTTTCTCAACATAAAATTTACATGTAGCAAGAACATAAATTAATCAAGTAACCTCAACTTGAAATTAACATGTAGAAGAACAAATCACCATTATTGTGATCAGTATTTGCTTTAGTGGGGCTTTTGCTTCGTCTTTTCATGTACGATTTTCTTTGCCTATAGAAATCATTGTTATATATTTGTTGCGGAAAAGACAACGAGGGTCCAGCAGGATCCAGTGTAGGACTAATGCATGATCACAATAATGGTTTGATAGAATACAAATGTTTTCAACATAATTGCGGGTACAAAAGTTATTTTGAATAAATGTCATTAACATTGACAATTCGATGTGTTAAATGAAAGTGATTTGTTCAAGTAAAGTTAACAGCATCAATAAAATAAAAAAATTCGTCAAGTGTCATCCATGCGGCTATATTATGAGGTACAATTGTCCATCTCTCTCCAGAGTCTCTACCTCAAGTGCATTGCCCTTACGAGTGAGTGTAAGTGACTGGGAACATGAATGTGATTGGAACGTGCCTGAAGTGTCAGGCGTTCAGAGCAATTTTGCAAACTGTACACCAGTTTTCTTGTTGTAAATAACTTGCACAGATCGATTGATTCGTTTAATAAGACATTAAAAGATCGTCAGAATGTTCACTTTTATGTTGTCTCCATCTGTATTTTTAACATTAAAATACATGAACCCGTGTACATTTTATGAAACACCATATACCACAAATAGGTAAAATCTGAAATGTTGTATGGCTTGAGGTTGAATAAATTAACATCCACCTTCTCTATAGATATGTTCTTTTACAGTCATGCTAATCCATCTGCAATTTTGGCAACAAATGTTTTGCTTTTTTTGCAGGCAGTATTTTGGGCCTACTGGCATTGCATAAATGGCTTAAACATAAAACTGAGCTCATGATAGATAGACGGGCAGGCAGACAGGCAGATAGATAGAAAGTAATATTTTGTTTGTTTTAAACAGATAAAATTGTTATTTTGCCTGAGTTATATCCATTTATATGCTTTACCAATAAGGATTTTTTTTTTATTGTCTATTTTCTACATACATCTCCAAATTTGATTACTAATAATTATTCATAATTCACTGAAAAGCAACGGCTAAAAAGTAACTAGTACTCTGAGTAGTTTTTGAGAAGAGTCATTTTTACTTGTTCTCAATTGTAACACCAGTACTTTTACTTGCAATTGAATACAATTTCAGCAATGTAACAGTATCTGTACTTAGGTGCAAATTTATTTCCAGTACTCTTTCCACCACTGATGTGCAAGGATGCTGAAGCAGGAAGAGATTCTGCTTGTCTATTCCAATCGGCCAATCCGATTTTGTCAATATCTCCACAATCTTAGTTGCATTTCAGGCGTAGTGTTATTGTTTCTACGTGTTCTGGTTTCCATAGCTATTGCACAGTGGAACACATTTTAGTTTCGCCTGACCTTTTAATAGTTCTTGTACAATTCTGTGGTGCTAATTCATGTATCATCAATGTTTTAGTCTATATTTAGTAAATATTTAGTACATTTTGATCTTACATAATTAATTTTGATCTACAGTATCAATATATTACAAGTAAACAAAACATTTAACATATTTTAAAATGTATTTTTCATTTGTCACTGTCAGATAATTCTAGACATTTCTGTAGCACAGGGAAGGGGGTATGAAAACTTGCGGTTCTTGAGGACAGTATAAGCAATAAAAGACAAAAAAGATCAAATGTACACTTCTGAAGCTTTGGACAACTCATTTTTAGTAACTCTTATGTTAATCTGTTGTTTTGAGCTCAGTTTATTGAGGTTACAATCACTTCATGACATTTTTATATTAGTGTTGACAAAACATATACGCTCAAAACATCTAAAGGCTTTATCCATAGACTGTATGTATTAGAGTTGTCAGTCAATCAAAAATTGTCATCAAATAAATATTGTGCTGATCCACTAATTAAATCCCAGTTAATTGTATGTATAAATTTTCCTGAAAATATTTTACTTTTTTAGCTTATATATTTTTTGCAAGCAAAAATAATAGAACATTATAGGTGTCAAACTGCTATCACTTACTGTATTATTGTTTCAATGAAGAGTGTCAGTGTCATTGTGTTTTTGCTGTTCTTTAGAAAATATTCAAAGCTGAAACTCCATGCAGCCTATATTTTAAAGAGTTTTTTTAAATAAATGACTTAAACAAATGAACAGTCGGAACCTTTTCTTGTGTTTATTTGATAAACTAATATACAGTAAATATGTTTTGTCCCTGAACAAGACATTTAAAATTTAATTTTTGAAGTCCACATATTGTTTATGTTATTTCCATATATTCACATTTAGAAAAATGTCATGTTGCATCAACTTCTGTTTGTGTCCAGTAAACTGTCTGGATACTCACGGTAGTCTTTCTGAGTAAATCCAGTTATGACTTTGGCTGTTCACTACACCGCGCTATGATCAAGAGGAAAGCCCATCTCTGCTGGAGCTCATATGTTCATTAGAGGCTTCACACTATGGTGTACCCATCTGTTTTCAGAACTGTGCCAAACTGAGAAATGATCCCTTGAAATCGTAGACTTTCAGGAAATGAGGGACTATTCTGCACTCACTGAGCACATTAGATGGGCTACACCTGGTCACTACAAATGATTCCTGCTCACATGGTTGGATTTTAAACTGAAAGGTTTTTGTCCTAATGGGAAAAAATTAAATCAGCAATGTAGGAGATTTACATAATTAAATGTGATTATGGATAAAGTATATCCCTGGCTGTGAACACCAGTGTAGTTATAGTTGGTCACCAGCATATGTTGGATGCTGTTTAGGTGGTTTTGCCAGCAGGCTTCTAGGCTAACAAGCAAGACTTCTTTTGGTCCACTAGCACTAACCAGACAAAACCAAGCTGCTTATATCAAGAGCAGTATCTTCAATTTATAAATGTAATGTGTATGTACTGTATATGTACACGTGTATTGACATCGACATACTGCATTATTGTTTGCTTGACTGTAACTCAGTATAACAGTATGTACCTCACTCATGGCCAACTGCAGTAAAACAGCCATAGTTGCATGCCGGCCACGGACAAGAGAGTTTCCATTGAATAATTCTCAAACGCATCCCGTCTGCTGTTTTGGCAGCCTCAGTATCTTGTTTGTTGGATTCAGGTGTTCTTATAAAATGATTGAACTAATTCTGTCAGTCGTCTTCATGCCTCAGGGACCCTTCAGGGGTAAGTTAAGTCGTCCTGATTTTTCTTCTTTGATTACTCGCTTACTTCATTTCCAAGCCTTTGACAGCTCTCCACTATCACGAGGAATCCAGTGGGAGTTGCTTTCTCAGCACTTTCTTATGTTCCCCAGCGTACTTTTTCCTTCTCTTTATTCAGCTCTTGTTAAAACGCTAGCATTTCCTCTCCCTCAGGTGAGAGAATAAGAGGTCCATCGTTGTCAACTCAAATGCTGCATACTAAACAAATGAATATGAGAGAGGAGTTTGGGAGGTTAGCGAAAAAGTGTAATTGTTTGAGCATGTACAAAAATGGAATGACTTATTATAATAGCCAGTGTTGATATCAGAATTTTTTGCACCATGCCAGTTGAACGTTTCTCTTGCGTACAGTTGTAATCCATGTAATTGTAGCTGGCCGCACTGGCTGTCGGTTCCCTTTGAGGTCCACGATGAATAAGCTTCATGTTTTTTTCTCCGCTCTGATGGCCCAACAGATCTTCTCAAAGGGACCGTCTCAGATAAAGTAGGTAAAGCCCGTGGAGGATACATGCATCAGATAATGATGTTGACCACACGCCTGAGGAAGCGCTGCATGATCGCACCAGCTTTCACATGTGTTCATACAGGAGAAAAACAAACAAGGGCATTATATTCAGAACCGGAGCTTGTTTGAAAATACATACTGTACAGTTCCTCAAACAGCTCTTTTCCACGGGCAGAATCTTAATGTTACTGGGTATGACTGTTCACTAAATTCTTAATCCATCTTAAAGGAATGAAACCGCAGATCTCTCTATACTGTATTAAGTATTAATACTCCCGTGGCCTGTAACACGAAGCCGGTTTCGGTTCTTACCCAGGTAAGTTTGCGTTTAGTTTGAGCATACGCAGAGTTTTCATTCTGGGTTAAAGATCGCAAACCAAATCTGGACCAATCAGCTCTGAGAAATGTTAAGTATATCTTACGCCGTGAAGCCACTCCCCATGTATCTCTCGCTCCAAATTAAAAAAAGTTTAATGTGAAAAGATTTAAGAGAGAAAATCTTAATATACATTTATTGATTATAATTCAAAACATATAATTATTATATGGGTTGATAATTAATATTTATTAATTCATATTAAAAACAGCATTTAAATTGATATAACTATATTTGTATAAAACCAAACTTAAATATATAAAGCTTTTTAAAGTAATGAAGCATACATATGATCTTTAGATCTTTTTATAAACCTATATAAATAATTTAAATTCAGTTTATTTCATTATTGATATAGTAGCTGCCTTCTCAAACTTTCACTGCAACAGTGTTTATTTCTGCCTTGTAAATGTATTTAAATTCATTAAATTTGTTCATAATGATCTCTTCATCTCCAACAGAGAAGTGAATTGCACTGATACTCGCGAGAAGTCAATCAAACTGATGATGCTTTCCATGTTCCGTGTGATTGGGTGTTTGCCGCATGTGTCACACTTTCAGCTGCACGCGCCTCACAAACTCTGGATTGAACTTGAGTTGAGAGAGTAAGTTTAAACCAAGCGTTGTGCTACAGCTGAACCTGATCTTGGTTGGGTTTGTCTGGTTTTGTCAACTCAAAACTTTCTTTGCATCTCAGCGTTTGTTCACCTCGCTTCATGATACAGGCCACTGGTATGCTTGTGTATGTTTATTGAAGATTTGGCCAGATTTTCAGCGTGTGAGACATGGCTGCTGGGAGAGTTTAATGCTATGTTCTCGATTAGTCTTCATGAATGAAATTATTGCCTTTCAACAAATAGAATAAAATAACAATAAATTAATTAAGACTACTGTTTGTAACTTTTTGGCTAAAAATTTACAAAAAGATCATAGTGGTAATAATGAGTTATAATTTAAGCTGTCAGATCGGATTTTTTAACAAGTCAAGATATGTAAAGTAAAGTTTCACACTATCATACTTGCAACACTTAAAGTCCCCGTGAACCAGAAGTTGCTATAGATTTTACTTCCGTATTTGGCGCATGTCCGAGTGAAATGGAATTTCTAATGAGAATATCGTCTTTCTCTGCGATTTGATTGGATGTATAAAAACAGCCGTTGCATTTTAAAAGGGAACTGGCAGCAGACTGACAGTTGAAGGGGAGGAGTTAACGGATGCTCCGCCCAAGCCGTCTAACATACGTCATTTAAAATGTATAGTCATTTTTAGATTCTAGTCCGATTTTACCTGAAGATTATTTGGGCTCATGAATTTTTAAAAGAGAATGACCAAGATTGATAATCTATCAACAATAAACGCCACAATATTTCATGAAAAAATAGGCATTGTCATTTTTAATTTCACTGGGACTATAAGGAAAAGTAGTTTTATGGCAAATTATATTGAGAAGATAGTAAGATTATTGTTCTTAGACTCACAGCTAAAACGAAGATCCGTAGATGAAGACATTGAACCCACAGCTTTCCTCTTTCCCTGTTGCATTCGAGCGTGTCTGAAGCACGTCTTCAACAATGCAACATTATTAGCATAATAACAACCTTCGTTTGAATAACGCAGCAGCTGAATTCTGGATAATCTTCAAAGCAGGGATCAAGCTTTGAAGGTAGCTGTGGTGGCTTCAAACACTGTCGACATGCTGATCCCCAGGAGCAACCTGAACATAGTAATTGTTCTTTCTCTTGCAGGGGTTTCAACCTAACTGATGCCTTCTCCAAGAGAACATGTTTTCAGATATTTTCTAAATCATATGATGACCCAAATCAGGAGTTTTGATCACACGGACAACCTGATCTTTTCTGCTCACTGAAAATTCTCAAATAGGAGATCATTCCACTGTATTAAGTAATGATAGACGACGTTTCCTACATCGTATCATCAAAGCTGTACCCACTAATGATTTTAGCCAAAGCAGAGAGTTAATTTTGAGAGCCACACATTATGTCAGAGCTATCCATAATCCAAAATGAATTGGTGCAAAACTGGCAACAGTCACATTTTGTCTCGTTCAGTGTTTTCCAAATATCCAAACGGCTCCGCATTGGCCAAATACTGTTGAATGAAGTGCCAGGTCTGTACCTTGAAGGGATAGTTCATTAAAAAATTACAATTCTGTCATCATTTTCTCACTCTCGGGTTGTTTCATATCTGTACAAATTTCTTTGTGCTGAAGAACACAGTGAAAGATATTTGGAAGAATGCTTCTAACCAAATAGGTTTGGGCCACCATTGACTAGGAAAAATGACAATGGTAGTGAAAGTGCTCCAAAACTATTTGCTTTCCTACATTCTTCCAAATATCTTCTTTTGTGTTGCAAAGAATTGGTCGGTTAGAAGCATTCTTCAAAATTTCTTTCTCTGTGTTCATCAGAACAAATACATTCATACAGATTTTAAACAACTTGAGGGGGAGTAAAGAAGACAGATATTTCAATTTTGGTTGAGCTGTTCCTTTAAGGCTAAGATTGCAAAGACCAAAACCACCTTCATTCTCATTGCATATATTACAGATCTTAAAACAGAAATGGAAAGGGATGTGACATCCTAGTTGGGCCGATTTTTTAAATAGTTTCCACTGCAGGGCAGTTTGCAAAGCAATGTCAGATTTTCATGCTTATGGAAGTTTACGTTGATGATATTTTCTAAAGATTAAAGAGTTTAGTCATATAAATATATATAAATATCGCGATTTTCAATTTGAAGACCAAATAATTAATTCCCTTTAAGTAAATGTGATTTTAAAAGCAATAAAGGGATTTTGATTTATTTATTAATTTTTTACCAACATAATGTCAATCAGAAATCATTCTAACTATTATCATTTTTCGAACTACTTTGGGACAACAACTATTGTGTTTTTCTGGGCTTAATAAAAACACAAGAAGCATATGGCAGCATGCAATCACTTAATCAATCCCCCGTCTGCCTTCGGCGCTTACAAACACTCTGATGGAGTCAGTCAAAACGTGAATTAAGTGAGCGTTGGGCTCTTAATGATTTACTGGAAACATGCGAAGCTCTATCACAGCAGGTGTTTATTAGCCCTCATTTCTGACTGACAGATTAAAAGAGATCCACGAATAAATCCCCACAAAATTTCCACAGCACCATGGAAAAGCTCCAAAACAATCAATTTATGCAGAATTCTGCAGCTTGCTGGTTTGTAGGAAGAGGATTAAAAGGTACTTTGAGCAGCAAACACAAAGATTGTTATAAAGCCGAGAGCCATTTTTAATCAAGCCCTGTTTCCTGAAGTGTATAGTCTGGAAACTTTGGAAAGTACTTTTTTCCATTTTAAGAGTATTTCAGAAGCACCGGCACAGTGATTTCTTCTCAGAGGTATTTGTGTCCCTGTGATGTTATGCATATTTATGAGATCCACACAGACTAAAAAATCTTTTTTTATTTATTTACGCTAAGAAAAAAGTACAAATGGATTGGTGTACAGGATGTGTGTATGTATTGGCATCTTTAGTGTTGAAGAGAAAATAATATTTGTAATAACCTCACACACTTAAAGAGTCACTGATATGGTTAAAACCACTCGTGTTGCTCTTAGACTTTACATCGATCATCTGACACTTAAAACGTGAGGCAAGGACCGCTGAGCAGATGCAATAAATGAAATAAAAATGCAATAAAATTCAAAAAAACAAAGAAGATTACGCAGCATAAAGACATTATGTAAAACTCAGCCATGCTAAAATGTCAAACAAAAGGAAGCAACTATCCAGATAGCAGGATTTATCATTCATGAACATCATTAATGCCTTTATTATTGAATGTTCATGTTGGACTACAAACTTGCATCTTCTTAAGACACTCCCTTATGGGCAAATTCTTCTAGTGAGACATATTAACCATCACATGAGATTTTTAGAATAAAATGAGGCAAGATGACTTACAGAAACTTGGACCTGTTCACTCATGATAAAAACTGTTTGCTTATCAAAGTCAGCATATCATTCAGATTCTGACCTAAAAGAGATTCATTCAAATTAATTGGACAGTTCTGGCTATGCTTTCAGAGCATGTTGCGATCTAAAAATGATAATGCACAAATTAAATTTAATGAATATACTGTCATAAAGCTATGAATGGGACAATTCCCTTTAAAAATGTATACATTTGGTACCAATATTAACTTTTTAAGGTACTAATATGCACACTTTAGTTACCGCCCCAGTGACAACTTTTTTTTTAGTGTGGATGAATTTTAAAACGTTGGTCACATCACTTTCAGTTTTAGTACCCCTATGAAACATTCACACTGGCCAAAATTGATTGTCAATGCAACGCTTTTGTTTTTGCCAACATTTTTCATGAGCTGAACTCAAAGATCTAAGACTTTTTCTATGTACACAAAAGGCCTATTTCTCTCGAATATTGTTTACAAATCTGCCTAAATCTGTGTTAGTGTCCAGTCTTCTACTAAGCTACCTGCTATAGCTCAATAAACTCCCCACTGGAAGGGCTACAGGACAAGCACGGCGGATACAACTCGAGTCACTTTTATGAGCTTTTATTGTGCACACACATACACGATAAACATCCACAAGCTAGGTAGCGTGAATGCTACTGCTACGCTAGCCTATCAGCTAGATATAGTGACGTTAATGCACGTTAGTTAGGTTGTAAACCTGCAATGAAAACAAAAGCACGAACACCAGAATTAACTAATGAAATTACACAATCAAGTGATATTAACTTTTGATCTGAATTACTAGTAATGCCAGTTTATAGACACTCACCGGCAAGGCGTACCAGTCCTGACCATCAATTAAATGAAACCTAAAGGCGAGACGCCGGCGCACTGTGACTATTTAAACATACAGACACACAGTAATAAAACAAACCGGTAACCTAATAATTATATGAAATATAACATAAATATGGATATCGCCTGTATATGGAATAAGGGAGTAAATATACACACTTATTTCCTCAAATACCCCAGAACATAATATATATACATACAAAACAACAGATACACCTGGTGGAAAGTTCTACACCTCCCACTTGGTCTACTGATTCTAGAAACCAAGTAGGCCACCATAACCAAACAGTTAAACTTCTAGATATGAAATTCTCCCCATGAACACGCAAGTAACATTGCTTGGATATAAAAGTACTATTTCACAACATGATTAACTATATCTTCTGGTTGTTTTAATGTCCATAAACAAAACACACATTGTCCTTAATGACATTACGACATCCTTCACCGAAACACACCATGGTGGGGATCCTTTACCGTCCTTTAACCAACCGAAACACACCATGGTGGGGATCCTTTACCGTCCTTTAACCAACCGAAACACACCATGATGGGGAAGTCTTTTACTGCTCCTCCACTGGAAGCAAAACAACCAACCTCCTAACATCCCTGTGGAGGATGGTGTAGGGATAGTTCTCCACACCTCGGTTCCTCTTGGGCTGACTGCCGAAAACTGGACAGCCTCGACATGTTCTTACTCTCACATCCCGTACTACGCCCTTCCCATCAGGACACACCTCCATGACTCGACCCAGCCTGAACTGGCCCCTCAGTGCATTCTGGTCAGCCAACCACACCAGGTCCCCCGCTGCAACGTTCTAGCAGGCGCGTGCCACTTCTGACGGATGTAGAGGCCCGGACCTGCCCTGCCAGTTGCTCTCAGACGCAACGGTTGGGTACTCAACCCTCGCCCGGGTCCTCGTGAACAGCGCTGGGGAAACACACCTTAGGGGAGAGGGAGAACAGGGTTAGCAGGGAGCCTTCAGGAACTCAGCCCACTTCCTTCTGCGCACTGCTGCCTTGACATCAGGGTGCCCCCTTGAAAGGCCTTCCGCATACCTACCCCCGCGACAGCTACTGGACCTGATCATGCTAAACTCACATGACAACTGGCTCCCTTGATGAGACTTTCTGGGTGACCCCAGCTGCGCCATTCAGGAATCCTTCCGTCGACAGATTTCCACAATATCAGCATGAGCCTCTCGAAGCCATACAGCTGAACACCACACCCCAGATTTTCATCTTTGTTCTTCGTCTCACCTTTAGGGACAAAAAGATCGTCGAAGGGTGCGCCAGTGTTCACAGTTCACTCATCACCTGTTTGCACATTCTCACTTTGGTCTTTCGACAGTGCATACAGGAGTCAATGACACTTCTGGCAATCCTTGGTCCCATCACCACCCATGCTTTAGACCTCACACGGAGGAGTGTGCCAGCAACACCTTCGTGATTAGCTTTATGGGCCTCTCGTGTGAGAAGGGTGCTGATCCACGCATTGTAGGGGACCAGGGGCACACCGGTCTCTCCCTGGGTAATGGCCTGGACTCGACCATGGCATCTCAGAAGCCCTGAAGCCTCATCCCTGCTGACAACGAGTCTGTTCAAAGTCGTCACAGGAAAATATAACTCCCTTCTGGGCAGCCAAGCACAGGTCTTGGAATGCAGCTTCGCGTTCCTTTACTGACAATACTGCCTCCCACTTTGCTGGCATAGAGGCCCTGCCTACACGGGCCAACCACTTCTTTACAGCTCTGCGGACATAACCGACTACTCCACAAAGCTTAGTAAGAGAACTGCACCTTGTTGGATTAACTTGGTCTATGAGCGTGGCTCCCCCACAGTGTCTCTGATTCCTTGGTCTCAGTTAAGGTCAATTTCATATCATTTTCTGAGGACGCTGGAGCCCTACTAACTCCATCTGTGACTTTTAGATCTTCACCACCAGAACTGTCCGGGTTTAACAACTTCTTGGTTTGAGCTCTGGTGAGGAGTACTGAGAAGGCCTTTCTCTGGAGTCTACTCACCACCTCTCTAGCCTCAGCTGCCACTTCCGAAGCGGACTTTATGGGCCAACCCTCGACTGAACCAGACAGGAACTCGGGCCCTTTCTGCCACACAGAGTTCTCACCCAGCAGTTCAGGAGAGCACCCCCTCGTGACTAGATCGGCGATATTGACCTCACCTGGTATCCACCACCAGTCAGTTACGGGTCCAGCCTTCTGAATCTCTCCTACTCGGTTCGCAAAGAATGTCTGGAATCCGTAACTCTCTCTCTGGATGGCTCCCAGCACCGTCTGACTGTCAATGAAGTGGTACCACTTCTCCACGTCCAATCGTCCATGCTTCAAAACGTATCCCTTTAGGCGCGTGGCAAAGACAGTCCCGCATACCTCAGCCTTGACTGCGTCACCTTTCTGGTTGAGGGGGGTTAACTTGGCCTTTGACTCTACCAGCCGGGTGACCACACCACCTGACGTCTCCCATCGCAAATACAGTACAGCGCCATATGAATCACAGCTACCGTCAGAAAACGTGATTCCCCAGGGTTTACCCTTCCAGTCAGAGGGCGTGAGGCTCCTGTGGAACTTGATGCTACTCAGATGAGCGTATTCCTTAAACAGTTCAATTGCCTTTCCCCTGAGCTCATCGGACAGAGGTTCATCCCAGGTGTCTTTAGTAAGCTTACCAGCTTCCTGGAAGGCTCTTCTCACAAGGATCACTCCTCTCTGTTTCACAGGGGTCACTAGACCAATCGGGTCATACAACCCGGCAATCTGGCTCAGTAGAACACGACGAGTCAGTGGGTTTGGTGTCTTTACATCCACTTCTTCTTCAGTGAGGTCACTCTCAGTTCTCATCTTCTTCTTTCTCCTAGAGAAGTTGATGGAGACCATCACAAATAGTTTGTCCTCTTGCACGAGGTAACCAACCCCCAGAGCTTTGTTATCTTCCTCCCTTAGCTGGTTGGGCAATGTCAGAGTCACTGGCTTGGACTCTGTCCCTTCCCGCCTCCCACTTTGACCGGACCGGACCCAAGGTTTGAGGTAGAAGCCTCCTGCTTTCAGTATCTTCTCCACTCCCTCTTGGATCTTGTTTAGACAGTGTGGGTCATTGTGGGACGTGAGGAGGTCATCAACGTAGGAGTCTTCCTCGATGACCCTTCTTTCCTCCTTCATATCAGAGAACTGGGGCAACTTCGCGGTCTCACGCATGGCAACTTGTGCAATGCACCCTGCTGGCTTGTCCCCCATGTTCACCCTCACGACAGCATAATCCTCAATCTCACTCTTCGGTGAGTCTCTCCATAGGAACCGATGCATATGGACCTCTTGTTCCTCCATCCAGACCGAATTGTACATCTTGGTGATGTCTCCGATGGCTGCATGTACTCCTTCCCGGAATCTGAGGAGCACCGCTCTGATGGGATTCAGGACGTCTGGGCCTTTGAGCAAAATGCTATTCATGCTCACCCCCCTGAACTCCTGGCTGCTATTCCAGACTAAGCGCACTGGCGTAGTCACCGAGTGGGGATTTGGAGCGGTTAGGTGGCTCACCCACCATACAGCACCACTCCAGCTGTCCATCACATCCTTAGTAAGCTTAACAGCAGCTCCCCTCCCCACCATCTCGTGGACTTGCCTCATGTAAACCTCTTTCCACAGGGGGTCTTTCATGAGCCGCTTCTCCGCCCTCAGGAACGTTGCTTCCACAGCCTTTCGGTTGTTGGGAAGAGAGGCTGGGTTTTCCTTCCAGGGGTACTTCGCATCCCAGTGTGGCTGGTCGCTGTGGGCGTCCATCTCTTTGAAGGTTAGCCCTGCCTTTATTATCTCCAGCTCTTTCTCATCAGCAAGGGACATCTCCTTTCCACCCGGTGGGCACTTTCCACAGCGACACCCTCCACAGGTAGGGTCACAGGCAGCACCGATGCTATCCCATTTTAGCCACTCAAGGACCTCTTTATTGCACGCTGCTGTCGTTCGAACTCTTATACTGCTTCTTGCTCAAAAATGGCTTCCTGGCTTTCCCACTGCGTGTTCTTCAACTTTGACAGCTACCGTCCTCATTGAGTGAGCGAAGTGCGTTTCCGACTGCCATGTGGTCACCTCCACTTCTTCAAAGAGGTCTGGATGCACACCACTCACTATCTTGCCCAAAGGGCCATCCCACAAAACCAGGTCGCCGACCCTTTGCAGTCTTTGCGGAGCTAATCGGCCTTCTCTAGTACTGATCAATAGATCGATCTTCTCTGGGCGGGCCAGTTCTCCAGGCTTAGCTTCAGGGAAAAACTGCTCTAGCCGCTCCGGTTTCACCACTCGATCCACTTTGGCGATGTCTTCCATCCCGTAGCAGATCATCTCGTGGAACTTCAGGGTTCCTCGTGAGGTCCACACTTTTATTGTCACGAGATACCTTCTTGTATCAACTTTCACCTTCATCGTGCCGACACCATACACGACAAGGGAGATTGGTTCCCCGGTCAGTCCGAGCCTTTCCGCAGCCTGGTGTGTAATGTAATTCGTGTCAGAAGCGAGATCGACCAAAGCTCCAAGGCTGTCTCCTCTCTTTGTTGTGACAGGCACGAGCATCATTAGTACAAGCTCTGCGGACAGCCTCCAACTGGTGGGGAGTCAGTCCCAACTCTGCGAACACAGCCTCTTGCTCCTCTGTTGGACCACGAGGTCCTCTCTTCTCCTGTTTGTTTTCCCTCTTAGCAGCGTCCTTCTTTGCTGATGCCTTAGGGCAGAGGAAATAATGGTGGTCCGCTTGAGTGTCGCCCTTTCTTACACTCCTCTTTACGACAGAGGAACTTTGGAGTGCAGCCACTATCGACCCCGTGAACATCCAGGCACTTTGTACAGGCTTTTACCTTTTTCACCTGAGCTTTCTTCTCCGACAGACTGGCCTTTCTGAAAGTTTTACAGCAAAACAGTTTACCTCCATGTTCTTCATCACCACACACAGCACATGGTAACTGCTTGGAGTCTCTTTTGACTTCACTAGCTGTAGTCTTAGTGAACGACTTCTTCTCTCTCCATTTGTCACCTGGTTTCTCCAATCTCACGAGCAACGACTTTTGATCTTCCAGGAACAGCAAGAGTCTGTCGAAACGGTTTCCTGGGTGGACGTTGTTAACAGGGTTTCTCACACACATGAGCCACTCTCTTTTTCATAACATCAGGGAGTTTACTCTCCAAAGACCGAATCACCAGCTGATTCTGTACAGCATCTGAGCACCCCAGGTCTGTGAGGTCCAATGCTGCCCTCTCCACTGCTAGGATCAACTCCAACGCCTCTCGTGGCTGGTGGTTCTTTACAGCAGGTCGTGATTGAAGCTCTAACACAATCTTCTGCCGTTTGTGCTTTGTCACCATAACGGTTCTCTAATTCCCTGAAGATATCGTTTGCATCTCTGCAACGCAACAGTCGGAGTTCACTTTTTACAGATTCACCTATACTGTCTAGCAAGTGAAGTTTCTTGCATTCCCTTGACCCCGTAGGTTCCGCTTGCGCCTGGATACTCTCCCATTCAGCCTTCCAGCGCCAATAGTCCCTCCTGTCCCCAGAGAACTTAGGCAAACTTATAGGCGTGAGTCTTATTTTTGGTCGGGCCCATTGAGAGCTGTTATCCCCACCGGCGTACAAACCAGGGTTGCTTTGTGGCAAACCACTACCTTGTCCCATGCTGAGATCGACGGGCGGAGCGGCACGAACACTCAACTGTTGTGGCGTACCAGCAAGGGTTGGAGGCAGGACGAAACTGACACCAAGTCCACCATCAGACCGTCTTGACTGCAGGGTTGGCTGTAACGTCTGTTGGGGGGAACTATGTGTGGTAGCTGCTACATACCTGCTCTGAGGTTGACTAGTAACAGTAGCACCTTGAGCAGCACAGGTAGAGATGCTAGTTCTGTCTGTGGACATGAGTGAAGGTGAGCTTGTCACATATACGGTTCCATTCTGATCAATGGGCGGATTGACAACAGCAAGCAGGGTGTTAACAGGTGGTGCAGCTATAGCAAGGCTTACTGGTTGGTTAAAGGTGATGTTCTCTGCAGCTGTAAAGCTGTCGATGGCTGTTGTGACACGCCCAACGACCGCGTCATCGCCTCCCACATCTTCATCCTCTTCCCCCTCACTTCTGTCACCGTCGCCTTTTAGTTCTGTGCTGTTCCTCTTGATGACCTCATTATCACGTTGGCATGTCCACCCATCCATCAGTTGCTCCTTGTCCTCTCTCAATGATAAAAGGAGCATCCATTTTTCTTTTCCACGTGGCCGATAGTCTCTCCAAGTATACACAGCCTCCCTGAGTTCATGGAGTTTCCTGTCCAATTTACCACTTTCGACTGTTTGCTGCGTCCATGGCACTACTTTACTTTTCCCGAGCGCTTCAGCCTGATCAAAAGCAGACTTGAACTGTGTTACAAGAGTGTCTATGTCCGGCGCTGCATACTTAGACCACAGCATTTCCATGATCTTGCACTCAGTTTTAAGAAACCTTTGCTCACTAGCATCTCTCCTTGCCAGAGCGTCCTGTGACTCACTGTCGTCACCCGTAGGGTCTATCTGGTTCTGTGCATCAATATATTCATTACTGACATCGAGAAGTTTGTCATAATCATCCTTCAATCTCGCTAACTCCTCTGACAACTCAATTTCACGTAAACGGCCAGCACTAACATCAAGGCGGTTTATTCGTGTTGTAAAGTTTCGTTGCGTATTTGATCGTTTCCGCTTTAAACTCTCTAGATCTGGTTTGTCATCAGCCATTTTGTCTTCTTTTTTGGTGAATAAAATCACTAAAATCACCTTTTAGCAAAAGGACTCGTTCAAAAGAATCGTTCAAAGGAATCGACTCGTCCGAACAGCACTTTTGCCAGATTGACAATCTTTAATTATCCAGCCCTTTAACGGCCCCGCTAGCTCTTGGCTTCGGCTCCTCCGTCGTAGTGGTGTTGTCGACGGCCGCTATCTTCCCAGAATCCGGGGCTTCAATCCCGGCGTCAGTCATTAACGATGGCTCTCCTCCGCTCGGGGTCCGTGTAGTCTTTAGCACGGCTCCGACGGCGGTTTACAACTGTCCAGTCTTCTACTAAGCTACCTGCTATAGCTCAATAAACTCCCCACTGGAAGGGCTACAGGACAAGCACGGCGGATACAACTCGAGTCACTTTATGAGCTTTTATTGTGCACACACATACACGATAAACATCCACAAGCTAGGTAGCGTGAATGCTACTGCTACGCTAGCCTATCAGCTAGATATAGTGACGTTAATGCACGTTAGTTAGGTTGTAAACCTGCAATGAAAACAAAAGCACGAACACCAGAATTAACTAATGAAATTACACAATCAAGTGATATTAACTTTTGATCTGAATTACTAGTAATGCCAGTTTATAGACACTCACCGGCAAGGCGTACCAGTCCTGACCATCAATTAAATGAAAATGAAACCTAAAGGCGAGACGCCGGCGCACTGTGACTATTTAAACATACAGACACACAGTAATAAAACAAACCGGTAACCTAATAATTATATGAAATATAACATAAATATGGATATCGCCTGTATATGGAATAAGGGAGTAAATATACACACTTATTTCCTCAAATACCCCAGAACATAATATATATATACATACAAAACAACAGATACACCTGGTGGAAAGTTCTACAGTTAGTGAGCACTTCTCCTTTGCCGAGATAATCCATCCACCTCACTGGTGTGCATATCAAGATGCTAATTAAACAGCAATAAAAGGGGCCAGCTTTACTGTATGGGGGGGGGTCCGGGGGGATCCAAAAGCCAGTCAGTATCTGGTGTGACCACCATTTGCCTCATGCAGTGCAACTCAACTCCATTAGAAAAAGTCTTAGATCTTTGAGTTAAGCTCATGAAAAATGGGGGCATAAACAAAAATGTTGCGTTTATAATTTTGGTCAGTGTATATGCCCAGAGTGCTCTTTTTGCGAACGGACAGAGGTAGACCCGGTGGAATGCAAGTGCAACCAAACGGAAAGCGATCAGAAAGTCTTGAGCTTCAAAGGTCTCTGCACAGAACTGGCTTTTGTCATTGGTAGCTGCAACAACCAGTCCGTGGCCACACCCCTGGACACAGACTTCCGTTTAAACTGAGAAGTTCACGCACATATACATAAGAATCACTTGCAGATCTATACAAATAAAAGATATGTTATTGTTAGGTAAATGTGCATGCTAGTTTTATAAGTGACGCTGCATGCATCGAGTTTGTACTGTATGTTTGTGTGAGTGATTTAAAAGGTATATTCATGAATCATGTTTATATGTATATGCAAATGTTTAAAGATGTACTGTATATGCATGTACTGAGTTTTATATGTATAAGCGCATGTCTATTTGTAGGTGTGAATGAATTTTACATGCAAGTGCAAGTTATAGTATGTTAGAATGAAAATATACTTCACATGTATTTGCTTGAACATCCAATAGTATACCTACTATATATATGTGAGTAATTTATATGTGTATGCACATGTTTTATATATGTATTCATAAGCGAAGTTTGATTTAAACCCTATACGGCTTCATATAAGAAACTTCATACATCAACTAAAATGACCTTGGGACCATTGCTTAAATGACCAAGTCTTTGCTGTTTTTGAGGCTTTGGTTATATTTTATGGGTGTTTAACAATGGATGTTCATGTTTCTAATAAAAAAAAGCTTTATATTTCACATATTTCAAGTCTATTGTTCACCGCTGTCCCTCTTTTAACAAAACGACTGGATTTCTTCCGGTCAATATAAAGTCCCTCCTTCCGAAACGCTCTGATTGGTGAAGCTGACACGGTCTGTCGTGATTGGTTCCCCGCTTAGAGCGTGTGTGTGAAGATGTCCCACCCAAACCATATCAGCGAGCTTCCGCTTCTCAGGCTGTTGTGATTGTTCGGTGCCCCTCTCAGTACACGTGTATTCATAAGCTTTGGCTTTGAGCAATAAACAGGTACAATGGTGTCAACTTCACTCTATCAGTTAAAAACATGTGGATCCATCGAAGTGTAACGGAGGTCTGCTAGTGCATGTACAAACATCAATTTTGTTCCTACAATGGTGAGGGAAATGACACCGGACCGAATGGCGTCAGACCGGTTATATTAATTAACACTAATAACAGAAGCGTTAGTTTTGCTTTTGTACCCGAGTTGGATAATAAAACAAGCAGATTGACCAGGAGACATTTGCAAGCAGTACTTTAATGGACGTTTCATAGAAGTGTTTAAGAGGTATGCGCACACATACACAATATCAGTGTATTACACAGAAGAGCTTGCACAGCCGATGTTAAAGTCATGGAAGCTGTTATTTGACCGTTGGTTACCTTAGAATGTGTGTAACTGAATTCTTATTACCCGCTGTAGGGCTGTGATGAAAGTGAAATTACTTTAGCGCGTAGCTCAGTCAAATCTCTGATAACCAAACACTACTCCAACGGCTCTTCCACTTCTCTAAGGAAGGCCTATTTTTTGGCATATACCTTTGGGCGGAGGTTATTAAAGGCACTCGGAAGAGTGACATCATGTTCCCAGGAAGTAGAGGGATGTAGTCCGATTCCAACCGTTCTTTGTAGTCCTTGAAAAGCGAATTCTGTTTAAAAATCTTCTTTACAAATCTCGCTTGGCACTGAACTTTGAGCTTTATCATTATGCCGGTAGTATTTATACTCTAACACCAACATTACACACTAACTAACGGTTGAAAAATGCGATCACGGGGAACGTGGCCTTTAAAGTTAAAATGAACCACAAAAGAAAATTTAAGCTAGCTCAGAGAAAGGTCCAGCGTCATTTGTTTACATTTCAGTGTTCTTAAATGTTGAAATCATGTTTGGAGCCATGTCTTGGATGTCAAGACAGTATGTACAGTATCTTCATCACTGCATGTAGCTCACCTGACTTTTTTCCACAGACTGAAAGGGACAACAGCATGAGAGCCATCTCTATGCAGAATTCAGACTGTGCATGGAAGCTTCAAAAAGCACTTGTCTTCCAAAGCTCTCTTCACGATGACTTCTAGTTGAAAGAAGGTTCATTCAGAAGGAACAGATGAATATAAATGTTTATCTCATAAACAATTCTAATATTCAGAAAGTCATCCAGGCAAGGCAGCAAGGGCAGAAGGCTTTAGATGCATCACGCTGGCGTGACTCACAGGACGCTGAGGCTATTTGTCACGGCTCGTGGGTTAGCGTGCGCACAAGGTTTTGATAACCTTTAAAGCATGTTGAGTTTGGAGCATGGCTCTGGATCTGACAGCTGTCGGATATAGGCTAGAGCGTGATCGAGTGTTTTCCTGTGTTTTACTACTGTGAAGGATCAAAAGAACATCCGCTTTGATGCTGAGTCTAAACTACTCTGCAGGTCACAAAGAGGATAGAGGTGGTTTTGTTCTAGACCCAGGCTAAGCTTGTGATTTTCTCCTGTGTCTGGATCAAACTTCACACACAACTACATGTTATGCAGAAACTATTGTCAGGCTGACATGATCAATGTCACAAACAACAATAAGGTTGTGTGTGTTTGCTTGCGTGTGTGTGGCTTTCTTGTCAGCACACCAGCAGTTACATTAATAAGAGTTGTGAGTTTGTATTACTACACCAGCCATTTAAAAATAAAACTAGTTGTTTAGAAGGTTAACTGTATATGCAGAAAAAATGTGCTTCACAAATATATTCAGCCCCTGGCCGCCTAGGGGATGTGTCATTTAAAACTGGCCTTGCTGGA
The DNA here is from genome assembly GCA_006030095.1 of Triplophysa siluroides. Classification (NCBI taxonomy): domain Eukaryota; kingdom Metazoa; phylum Chordata; class Actinopteri; order Cypriniformes; family Nemacheilidae; genus Triplophysa; species Triplophysa siluroides. The sequence goes on from VCII01000017.1 coordinate 840,014, forward strand.
TGTTCAGAAGAGTCCAGGACCTATATATTTCTGGTGTCCGGCCAGCATCATAACATCTGTTTAGACCCGGCCCTCGGCAAAGGTCACCAACACAAATCTGTGACTAATCTTCAAACGACTCACAACAGCGGAGCATGATCAGCTTTAAACCATGCATGCCGGCCGACTTACCTTTATGTATTTTTTTATTTTTATCCCAGTTTGTTTTCCTGCCAACAAATCCGTGGCAAAATTAAGAAGGGTGTTTTTTTGACAAAAGCCTGGTGACATTTTAGTTAATTACTTAAAGGCCAACACAATGCTGAAAGCCATTCAGGTCTGATTTAACCAACCATAAAGGGTCCTTTATTTTGTGAAATTAGTTTTTATAGCAGTTTGCTGTTTGAGGTCTTTAGTATGCTATAGGCACATCCAGGACGAAATTATTACTATGTAAACAGATAAAGAGTAAAATAGTAGCTTCCAGTATGGTTCTTCAGCAAATTAACTAATATGCTAATGCTAAAATTAGCTTCCGAGGCATATGTATCAACTCAACTTTATTTATATAGCGCTTTTTACAATTTCATTGTTATAAAGAAGCTTTACATGAGAAATATTGACTATAAGCAAAACAAATAAAGTTATACCTGTATAAAAAATTGCAGTGTTTATAAACATTGTTTCCAGCTCTTTTGTGCTCCCGAGGTATCTGTTTTATAAACGGTTTCATTGGACGCACACTCTGGCCTGAAGTTTACTTCCGGTCTATGTTTGGTTAGGTCTAATTTGTAATAATAAAAATGTATGTTAATATTTTATTTTATATGAATTGTATTAAATTGAATTAAATTACAGCTACTCAGTCTACCCGAAGTTCGGTTTGGGCCACAAAGCATTTGTTCATGTTGTTGCTAATGAAACATATTAGCACTTCATAAAATTGAGTTGAAAATGAAAGTGATGGTTCACCCAAAAAGAAAAAATTCACAAAACACTATTGAAGGTATTTTGAAGAAATGGACACAAGTGAATGGGTACAGTCACTGTTCACCACAAAATTATTAAGAATCTCTTCTTTTGTGTTCTGCATAATCAAGAAAGTCATAAAGGTTTGAAATGACAAGAGGGTGAGTAAATGATAGAATTAATATTTTTAGGTGAACCATCCCTTTAACAAAAAGTACCGAGAGGGTGATATGCTCCATTACAAAGATTTCTGAAGATTTCAATTCAGATTTCCATTAGGATTAGTAAATCAGGATACAAAAAAGGTTTGACACATGATATTTGACATCATCATCTCTGCTGTAAAGACACCCAAAAGCCTCACAGCTGTTGTCAGCACCTTGTAGCCATTTCAGAAACATTGAACATGCAAGTGACTGATTTTTATTGAGTGGTTGATAAATTACAAATATGATGACAATCTTATAGGATGAACATGATAAAACTGTGAGCGAAAAGATGTGGAAATTCAATAATATAAAAAAATGACTGGTTTGCAGTAATACAGTCAAATTTGTCAAATACTTTTATTATTGTGATAAATAAAACAGCTTAGCTGAAGAACCCATTTGCTTATGTGACATGTTGATCATTTCTCCCATGGCAGTATCTGTGCCGTGTGATCTCATGAGAATTCGCAACTATTTTACGTGGTGGCTATTTCAAATCATTTCATACAATGTGAATCATGCAAAAACGCCCATACAGAATCACCTCCCCCAACCCCACTAACATCAGTGGAGCGAAAGCAAATCATACTAAAACTTATCTCATAAATATTTTACCAATTGCCATGTGATTGTGTTGAGCTGTAAGAGTTTCCATTTCAAATCATTTCAGTCAAACCTGTTATAAAACCCTTTGTTTACTAAAGCTTCTGTCCACTTGTATCTCCCCACAGTACCAATACACTGTTAGCAAGTGGAAGGAGCTTTGTAAACAGATGCCGAATCTGTGGTTAGCTGCAATGCCGCCAATCCTGAATCTGCCCGGCAGCTATGGGAAGCCAATGTAGGGACCAAAAGCAGAAGGTAAGAGGAATTAGTGAGAATCTGAGGAATTAGCTGAAATAATTAAACAATGAACACAAGCACAGCCAAATATATAGACACTGCTTGGAATAAAAAAAGAGAAAGTGATTGATATTTTTTTCCTCAGGTTTGAAGCAATTATTTCTTTCAAAGGCATGTGTTTCAAAGCTCAATTTGATTTCATTATTGTGTGAAAACAAGATGAAGTGTGAGATGTTAATGAATATGTTTGTTAAAATTGAATATGAGGAGGCAGTTGAGTCAGCTCGCTGTAGAATGTAACCTGGGAAACCTGCTAAGAAGCTAGCAGGACAGGTGATAACACTGTTTAGAATTATCAGTCTTGAACACTGTTTAGCATAAAACCGGTGGCAACGCGCAGCTTTCTTCACGGGAATGCTTTGCATTCGAAGCAGGTACTTACGCTGGATGCGATTCTTACCTATGGTTAAAGTTTATGCCTCTCAGGATTGGCGAAGTTACGGCTTACCTGAGAATCCCTGTCTCAAAAGCTCCTTCTATAGATTGGGAATAAGGTGTTGTAAACAGTGAGGATGTTTGTCCGCCGAGTCTGCATTCTTTCTTTATGCCCAAAAGAGAAATTCTGGAGCATTTAAAGTACAGTCACACCATCCACTATCCGCAGCAGAACAGTGGGGCTCCAGAAGTTAAAATCCCATTTAAAATCTCAGCGGAGAAATTGATTTTCAGCAATAACACATATTCGTTTCAAAACAGACCTACCACCATCTCCTAGGTTGTTAAGCAAATGGTATACTCCGCTTGATACACTGAGTTCTAGTCTTCTTACTTGGTCACCAAGTAACATTCCCAAACTGCTGATATATACAGTATATAACATTTGTCTATTGTTTAAATCACTCAGCTGTGTTTGTGGCCTGTCAGAGTATGTTGGAACAGTGAACTGCCATTGAGAACTGAGCGCAAATGGGATGTGTAAAATGGACGATTGTGGCGCTATAAAAAAGCTAACATAATAGAATAGAATATGGTTTGGCATTAACCTGAGGAGAAATGCTACTATAAATACGTTTTTATTGTTATATAAAGTATTTTGATGTCAGACTTGGCACACTTGAGCTCAGTTTGTAACACTGGTAAGATCATTCCTGAAACTCTAGTTGGAAACATATTGTACATTATGTCAGATTTCTGGGTCTTTTTCCAAAGATTAGTTTTTTTTTAAATGAGATGTAAGTTTCCACTTGTTCTCCTTTGCTGTCAATAAGAAACAATTGAAAAAATAAATCCCAACTGCGATTTTTTTTATAGCCTTGAAGAAAAAAGAAAGTTTATTAGTTAAAATTAGTTTGACAGACTTTATTCACAGTTCTGACCTAACATCCACAAAAAATCCCTTTTCTCTATATCATTTTTGAACCAACAATTTCTATTGCCATAACTCTTTATTGATAAGTACCAAGATCCCCCTTTCATCCTCTGCATTAATAAACATTATACATCCATTTAAAAAGGAAGCATCCAGATACACAGAAATTGTACCATCCATTGTACCATCCTCTTTCGACAGCTCGCATTCCTAATGGGACAGAGTCTGTCAATCACGGTGACCTTTTCTACAAATGCAGTTTTTACCACTAAACCTCACGAATGGAGGTTGACTCTTCCCATGTGAGTAATTACACTAATAAAGTGAGTGTTGCTCCTTTAAATGAGGATATTTATTTTGCTGCCATATAAAGAAGCGTATTGAGTCCAAATATAAACAGGGTAAGCCCCCAGAGAATGCATTTCAGAAGTGTTACTCATTCTCAGTCTGCACATATCATTTGGATTTGGATTTGGATTCAATTTATTGTCATTACACATATACGAGTACAGTGTAACGAAATGGATTCATCATGCATGTGCATTTAGCTTTTATTTAATTAATTTTATCAAATTATTTTACAAAATGTATTAAAATTTGAGCTTTACAACCACTACAAGAACCGAACAGGTACGTTTTTTACCCTGCTCTCACACGGACAGCACCTCCACTGTACCCTAGGTGCAAACAGCCTGTATTCACTTGTGTCAGGGTGTAGCTGGCAGCATTATCTCTCTTGCAAGGTGTTGATTGCATTACAGCAGTGGGGCGAGGTGCGAAAGCCGATGCGGCGAGTGTGTGGAATGAAGCCGTTTATTCCCAGTGATGTCAGCACCCACGCGACCAACCACTTGTTCCTCGGCTAATACGCCGGTGCCCAGAGAAACGCTCTTTCACAAGACTCCATCAACTGAGAGCTAACCCAGAACATGGTTGCTTAATCCATCCACGACCGTCACACTGGAGATAAGGGTGGAATATGTAGTTTTGAGTATAGTTGTGGGGGAAGAAAAGGTCACTAGAGGTTTTGCCACTGTAGAGAGATGCTCCCACTTTCACACCGTTTTACAGTCTTGTCTTGTTTTGTTGACTGCTTTCCTAAAGTTTTAACTCCAGAGACACAGAGTTCATATCAGGTGATCAGGTTCTGGTCTTGAAGTTAGCCATACAAGCAATTATTTCCTAACTCTTATTGACTATACATATTATGTTATAGTGCTTAACACTCGGGGGTCGACAGTGGCACTGCGGAAAGATAATTAAAATACTTCACAAATGTTGGTCATGAGACTTTAATAATAAAACCTATACATCTTTTAAAACTGCGAAAGGTCTAATTTGATTTGTGTATACCTGTAATAACAACAAAACTGTATACTCAACAAGTTTAAATGTATCCATTATTGTTAAGATGACAGGTCTTTTTTTTGGCTTGCTATTCGCAAAGGAAAGATGAGAATCATCATCACTGACCTCATTATATATATATATATATTCCAAATTATTTGGAGACGCTCATAAATCAAGATGTATTTTCCTCTTCTTTGTTGGCAAAAAAAATATTTTACAGAAAGTTACAACAATATATTAATTTTATAACCGTCATAATAACATACAGTAAATAACATCCAGATGTAAATCACCACACATGTACCTTATTTTCTTCCAATTTCTGCCAAGTAAAAAAGATCCTTTTAACTTGGGCTACAGTACATTTTGTTAGATGAATTGTCACATAACACAACACACCTGTTGTTATACTGGGTTATACTGAGTGTCTGCGGGCTTATAATAAAATTTCTATTGTCTTCGTCTCATTGAACTCATAAGTTAACATCATTATGTGAGATGCAGTAGCATACACTTTGAGTGACTATGATATAAAATTAGACTTTCGATATTTTAGCTCAGGACAATGCTTGCATGAGCACTATGCATGTATCATTCTAAATCAATAGACCTTTCAGTGTCTTTGATGTCTGAAAGATGTCTTTCTGATTAAGACATCAAAATGGCAGCGTGTAATTGGCTGTACATGACAGGCACAGCAAGTCTCCTCGAAAAAGATGTTTAAACTCTGATTTGGAGATCAATGATGAAGTGGAGGATAAAATAATTGTGAGTTCAGCTCAAATACCATGACATTTCATTTGAGTTTGATCTTGTAGCAGTTATTGCATCTTTTGTACAGTTTACTGTATGAAGACTGGAAAATGGACGGTAATCCTTATTGTAAGTCATATGCAGATGTTTTCTTGTCATTTAAAAAATAGAACGAAAAACTTGTGTACATACCATGTTAACTGATATGTACCTAGTGTGTGTATGAGAGGTAGGCCAGCATAGCTTTGCCTTCAAGTGTCCTCATTTGACTAACTTTCACAGAACAGGTCATCCATCAAGCAAAGCTCCTCGTCTCCAGACAGCTGTTTCTCTAAACCTCAGTGTGACCCTGAATGTAGATCAAAGCAACCGGGCACAGTTTGAAACAAACTTTATTTTCTATGACTCTTTTACTCAACTGAGTGAATGGGACATTATTTGAGGGTTTAGTGAGATGTGATCACTGCAAATGGTTTGTGAAAAACACAAACAACCACAAGACTAATCCGACCTAAATGCCTGTTCCTGATCATCAGGTTCCACAGCTAGAGGTTTTCCTTTCCATGGCATCTGATTGAGACCCGGAACAGGCCCCAGAGAGATATGCGTAATGCACGTATGAGGATAGACAAACACAGAACTACTGGAGAGTTACTGGAGTTCACACAGCGACTGTGTGACAAACAAGTCAAATCACCTTACTCAAAATCCCAAAGCTAAAAGCAAGGACACGATGGCCGCAGACAGCACAAATGGCAAAGCGAATATGTAGGTTAATAGTCTAAAATAAGAGTAAACTAAATACTGTAGGTTTGAGATGGTTTGTGCAAATAGCTGTATGACCCTGAAAGTTCTTTACCTGAACTGTTTGCTGTGCACAATGGGGTTAAACTTAAACTCACTTAAACTGAAACGTGACAAGAAACCCCATGTAACTGTTTAATGAGCTGTGAAATGACTCCATCCCTCTAATAAATGGAGGACCCGGACATACATAGGCATTTGCGTGGACGGCAATGTTGTCCAATGTGCAAACGGCTCTCGCACGCACATTTCTCCTCATCTACGACCTCCTCTAAATTCATGTAAAATCCAAAATAAACTGAAGACTAATGTTTTTCTTTTCCTGCATGCACTGATCGATGCTTAAGAGGTTGAGCTTACTGGTGTATTTGAAGTGGATAGCTTAAAAATTACCTAAAATCTCTCAAAAAAATGTATAAACAAAATGCAAAATCAGAAATGCAGCAACAATAATGGTATCATGGACCAGATTTACTAACAGTGCAAACGCCTCTTTTTGCATTTACTATAAAGGCACAGAGTGAATATTAGCGCTGAAAAGGCGTGGACACGGCTGTATTGGCGACTGACCATATTCCATATGCATATGAGGGAGTTTCCTCTGCAGACTGTATGGGTGGATTGTATTTAAATGAATCAAACAACTCAATTGACTAAGGTTTGTGCTGGTCATTGTACTGGTATTTGCAGCTTTATTTAACGCCCTAAAAGCATGTCTTAAACCCTGTGCAAATTTGCGCTGCTCTTGGTAGATTGCATTGGTCATCATGGGAATGAGGTTTTCTCACAGAAATTCTCACTTCCATCTGTGCTTTTTTTATTGCGTTATTTTGCTCTGTTTCGTAAATCTGGACCCATCTGATTAAGCAGTAAATAAAACAATAAAATAAATAGTTTTATGTATAAAAAGTTTTGTTTTTACATTGAGATAAATGTTCTGTTCTCAACATTTCAAACAACCAATCGCAATCTTCGAATGTCATCAGTGTGTGCAGACCAATCTGTTTTGAACATTCTCTCCATCTTAACATGCATTGGTCTTGGATGTGCTAATATATTGTTGGATGCGGGAAAATGGAGGAGGGTCGCGCCGTGAGAAGAGAAAGGTCACGTCATGACGAATCCATCTGGTCGCACATTTTCACGTGATACGAATTCGGAGGTCCGAGTACATCTTGAACTTTGGAACGCAGCAGAACTCTAAATTTTGTGCATTCACATGAGTAAGAATGGAAGTCAATGGAGCAAAAAGGCAAGTGACCGCACCTTTACTCGGCAAAATCACGTTCACCATTGCAATAGATACGCTCTAAAAATGCTGTGTTATTTTTCAACCCAGCATTGGGTCAAAAAAGGGACAAACCCAGCTGTTGGGTAAAATGAACCTAGAAAATGTTTATATTTCACCCTACAATAGGTTAAAATGACCCAGCATATGGGTTAATTCATAACCCAACTGTTAGGATCATCCTTTTTTTCACCCATGGCTGCATTAAAAATAACCTGACATTTTAAGACTGTGTATGTATAGATGCTCATTACAGTTTCTTACAGTTGGTTAATTAGCTAAATGTAGAAGTCTAGTAAATTTCAATAACATAAAAACACACCAACATACTGACAAAATCACAAATGTTAAACCTGCAGGTTTCCCTGGGATTAGAGTGTTGGATGGTTCACAGTTTTTGTTTTACTGTAAAATTGACCTGCCACCTGAATGCAAAATGTGCAACCACAGAGTTTTTTATTCTCTGGTATTATTCTCTCCGTTCATGCCTCTCCCATGATTCCTCTCACCAGTAAATATATGGTGAGGTAGGCATTTCATTCAGTCATTGCGCCCCAAACATCCCCGAGCAACCGGGCAAATGTGCAATAGTTCATCCTTAAGGCCGGGGTGGGGGAACTCATTGTGTATTTGGACGAAACCTTGTACAAATCACTGTAATATCCACACGTTTTATGCTGAAACCTTTTAAGGCATGAATAAAACATGGCTCTAAGTACTGAAAAGTACAGCTTTGCCACTGATGTGTCTCTCAGAGAGCAACTTCACAGTAATGTATAATCTCTTCTTGGAAGCGTCTCACATGCAAACTGCCAGGAGAGCAGCTTTTAGCTTCTCTCATGACACGTAAGCGTGGTATAGCGCGTCGGAGGAATCAGTGTCAACTTTTTGGTTTGTTTAGTGCGACAAGAGATACAGATAAACAACTGTATAGGGCTATGCTTACACATTTTTCTACTAGAACACCCAGAAGGAAACAGGTGTTTGTTGACAAACTGTAAAAAGTTTAGACCATCTTTTAGTCATTGCACAATTGTGTATTTAGTAGATTTATACTGTATGAAAACAAGAATGTCACACTTTTTTTTGTATGGATTATGACTTGATATGTGCTCTTTCTAAACCCCAAATGTGTATGCTTAACTTTTTAAACGTAAGCGAGTGTCAGTGTACATTGTCGTGATTCAAATTTTCGACATTAGAAAAGTATGCGCATACTGTATATTTGTAACAACGCTGATCGCACATAAATTTATTTGTAGTAATTCGTTTATCCAAAAGGAGGCACGCATGTTTGTGACATTTCTCACACCGTAATATGTGCTTTACTGCTCCTTACAGCCCCTATAGGCCAGGAGAGTTATTGCAATTTGTCGTAATGCCAGTGAAATGAAGTAGACTTTTCAAGGCTGTGCATTCGACTGTCACAAAAAAAGGAACTACACTTATGACGTTTCTGTCCAACACCTTAGTGTACATGCGGCCAGTGTGTAAGAATGTCTCTCCCAAAAATGAAAATTCTGTCATGAATTACTCACTCTGATTACCTGTATACATTTTCTTTGTTTGGTTGAGAACAGAGAATGATATTTGGACGAATGCTTGTAACCAAAACGTTTTTGTACCCCATCGACAACCATGGTGGAAAATATGACAATGGTGGTCAAAAGTGCCACAGAACTGTACAGTAGATCTTCTTTTGTGTTCAACAGAACAAAAAACCATATAAACTTATTCTTTCTACTATGGTAGTCAATGGGGTCCAAGGATTTTTTATTTTTGGGTGAACTATCCCTATAACAATTTTAGACATCAGCTTAGTCCATGTGAGATTATAAGTATTTTTTGCAGCGCAAATTCCTACCAGGAGCTTTCTGTTAGTCTCGGTAAGACCAGTGTGTCATGTTTAAGCCCGGAATCAGGCCTCTAATGGGACGCTAATGCTTTTATTGGATTACTGTTGCATCTACAGTTACCCCCAACAGCAGCTGTAACATTCAGAACAAAACTTTGGTCACGAAAGACAGGTTGTAGTTAACTGAAGGGGTTTGCCCTTATTATAATATTTTTTTTAACGGACTCTTTGAAGTGCTAATGGGATTTATCCAAGCAGGATAAAAGTGTTTTGCGGATGAAACAGAGATAACTAGATTTTGTATAAAAAAAGAAAACGGGTTATAGCAGTGAGTTTATACAAAATAGTTTTATATTGTGTTGTTTATGGAATATACGCGTTTGAATATTTTTGTTTCTACAGTACCATATTCAGACCCAATTTCAGTTTGCTGGATCGCAGACATTCCATTCAAAAACCCTTCAGTTTAGCACAATGATGCACTAAGAGCTCTTTGAAATGTAAATCTGGCCTGCTGAATGAATCTCTACACATTTCGTAATGAAAGTAAATGGTGTAATTTCTTTATGCGTGTTGTGGCTAAGTTGTTGTGATGAGGTGCTTCTCATTGATTGAGTGCTGCTGGGAGTTTGTGATGGAAAACCCTGCCAGTCCATCATTCCCACATAATGTTTAAAGAGGCACATCTTAAACCACTCTCGTTGCGGAAGCAATTACTGCGCCGATGATGCACATGGTACAACCAATAAAGTGCTTTAGGGAATGATTTTTCCATTAGCTGAGCACTTTGGTTTGTATAAGAACCTCTGAAGACCCAAAGGATTAGCCAAAAAGGTGTGTACATTAGGCTTGTGTATATTGAGGTCTGTGGTATGTGACGGTGTGTTTGCGTGTATTTTGGTGTGTATGTGATCTGTGATGTTTGACTCCGCTTGTTGTTTGTTTATGGGCCATTCTAATGGTGCAAAATCAGATTTGGAAACATCTTGAAAAAAGTTTTTTTTCCCCATTTGTTTTAATGTATGCAAATTGTATAATATCGTAGGTCCACATTTCTAGTAATTGTGCAGTTAATTTTCATAATTGTCATTTTTTTAGAAACTTTTTGAGTTTTGAAAACTCTTCCTCTGCCCTAATTTTGGCACTACTGAAACACAATAATATATAATTAAAAAAAGGGATTATATTTACATATTAAAAATCTTCATATTAAATATAGCTTTTGCTATTTAAAAAAAAACATCCAAGTGTAAATCAATAAAGGTTACAATTTTAACAATATTTCAAGTGTGATTTATGAGATTTGTTGTATTTTGAATCCAGTCTTTCTTTGTAAAAGGCATAAAATGGATCATACCGATCTCAAAGTTAAGGGTTCATCAGTTTATATATACATTGAACCAAAGATTATCATAACATCTTAGTTGATAATTTAATATACTTCTTTCTTTACATAACATCCCATGTTTTGGTCGTGACACACACATTTTCAGTAGGGATGGTAATGTTTTAGTGATCACAATATTTAATATGCACAGCTGAATCAGACTTTGAACATTTTATGTTAATACAAATAACTAACCATGTTGCACATACGCAGTCAGCACATATAGCAGACACAATCTGACAGTAAATATCTAATAGGAAACCTACAGCTCACATACTATATCACTACTAAAACATTCTAAAATACTTATGATTTACAGAACTGTACAGAGTTTTGTTTTTTTAAAGGATTAAGTGTTCCTTTTACTCATTCCAAAACAATTTTTGTCACTACCGAAACGTATCACTGGGTATCATTGTTTCGGTAGTGACAAAAATAGTTACGGTTGGTAGTGACAATTTTTGAATACTTTTTATCCTAGCTCAAAGATGCTAATCAGCACATGGTTTGCAGCCACAGTTCTGAACAAATGTGCGCACATAAAATATTAGAGAGAGGGACACTGTAATGATTCTAGATAAAAAAATGTAGCGGTGTGGCTAAAATCAGTCTCAGCCAATGGATTAAAACACGTTTCGGTAGTGACATGGAAATTTCAGACACATTTTAAAAATTAAAGTCTTATTTAACAACTCTCCTTCTTGTACAAAAGCCAACTCGATCCCTCAGGTCACAAAATCAGATGATCCTGGACATTCCTAGGTCCAGATTAAGGTCAAAAGGGGATTGGACATTTGCGGTTGCAGCCCCTAAACTTTGGAATGACTTGCCCATCCATCTAAGGTTAGCCCCTTCCATAGGCATTTTTAAGAAACATGTAAAACTACATTTATTGGAGGTGGCGTTCGGACCTGTGGGCTGATCCTAGTCAGTTGCTTATTTCAATAGTCGTGTGTGAAAACATGTTGTACGCTGTGTATGTGATTGTTTTATTGTTTTCTATTTTATGGTCTATTGCATTTGTATTGCCTCTATACCGTACAGCACATTGGTCAACTTCACGTTGTGTTTAATTATGCTATATTAATTCATTAAAACAAAACAAAACATCAACCATACTGGTATTATAAATATTATTGTGGGTTTCGAAATATGACAAAACGATCTTAGTAAACAACTAAGATTTGAATACTTTAATGCTTTTTAAATGTGTTTTTTTGTGGGACAGCAGTTTGCTCGAATTCTGGCCCTTATATGGAATGTGATATTTGATTGAGCGTTAGATTTTTTTGCAGAGATTCCTGATAAATTCTATGCGCTTGTGTTCACTCATATGCAGACATATCAGTGGTCATTATTGTTTTCTTCCAGAAATGCAAAGTGTGTATCTGTGTGTGAGAGTAAATATGTATTTGCATGTATAATGCCCTCTGGCAAACTCTAACTGCCTCATTGCATAATGGGTTATCTGCAATGACATTAGAAATATGTTTGACTGTAATGATGACACCAACCCTCCATTTTACTATCATGAATATCAACCAAACATTTGATCTGGTCTCCATTTCACACTCTGATAACTTAAACAAAGTACAATGCATCAGTTCTTCTTCAACTATGTTTTAAATACACCGCTGGTCCCCTTACATGGACTTCGCCATGTTATTTCTATACAGTAGCCCTAAATGGACAAACTGCGCTACAGAGTGCGTCTTATAAATAAGTTATCTCTTTCGGCAAAAAAGGGAAAATGTAAAATATCTTCTTTGTCTGTGTCAGCCACCGTGGTGCTTCAAAAGGTAGGGGTGGAGTTGCAATTCGCAACCTCACCACTAGATGCCGCTAAATGTCATACACTGGACCTTAGTCTTAAATATGTTTGTTTAACATTTTGATTCCATTCTAAATGTTCTGTTGGTTTTATTTTGGTTGAACATTATGTAATGTTAAACTGAAACAGAAAGTGTTTCTGGGCAGGTGTTGTTTAAGTCTCACAAAATGGTCTATAAAAGCGGTTTTGAAGAGCATGTTGTACCGATTAGGGAGATGTGGGTGATTTGACACTTCTGTGGAACGCAGAGCTTTGTGTCGTACTTGGAGACCATTATTGAAACTGTAATTCTGCCATTAGGGCTGTTAAGAGTGAATTACAGCAGCAGAGGTATCCTAAAAGCTTACAGTTTTGAGTCAGTGGACACAGACTCTAAAAATAAAAAGCATTGACCTCTCTTTGTTCATAAATTTGTATGTCCATCACTTTCGGCAAACGTTAAATTGTCTGCTAATAGCTATGGAACCGTGGGTAACTTGACCATTGATAACTGAACATTTGATATTTAGCCATTATCACTTTGGTGAGCACAAAATGTTTTATAGATGAAACATAAAAATGCATTATGATTTTACAAAACACAAAAAATTGTTGAGGTTGTTTAGCAGGGTTAACAAACGTGAATTGTAATGCATGCTTGTCCGGTAGAATAGTATTATATTCAAACAACTCAATTTCAGTCAGCTGAATGGATATATATTTCAAATATAATATTCAACAACAATGGTAATACATTATTATTATTTTAACAAAATGTTATTACATTTATAGCAACTAACAGTCATATTTAAGGATGACTGTATGGTAACATATGGTACAGTTGTCTGGTTTATTTTTGCTGGTCTCCAGTGCATACAGCACCTCAGAACTCAAACCCCCCACATTGGTTTTCCAGCCACTTTTCCGTGTTTCTGCCAGTGGTAAACCATAGAAACAAAGTTAAAAATATTCGAACACACGGGTATGGTTAAAATTAGGCCAGCACACAAGGTCTTGAGCCGTTCATTAATTATCCTCACTGAAGTGCAACAGAGCTTCAATGAATATTAAAGCCACACAGTCCACTTGGCCACTGTTTTCTTTTAAACAGCGCTGGGGACATACAACAAACAGTAGATCTGCTTCTTTTGATTAATATATCACATTCGTCCCATCAATCTCTGGTTATGAGTTTTCGTTTGGAATGTGGTGGTGATTAATATCAGTTCCCACTGCTCAGATCTTCCTTTGTATTTCATTTAATCAAAATGGAAAAAGGGGATAGAGAGAAAGAGAGAGAGAGGGAGAAAGAGTAGAGAGAATAATGCCATTTCTGGAGAGGCCTTTTTTAATTTACTGCAGGTCGATGGAGGTTCTCCAATTGCCTCTTCTGGATTAATAAGTAACCCACACGAGCTGTCCGTCAGTGCCCATCTCCCATTAGACCTCTGAAATGGCCCTGAATTGCTTGCTTGGGACGGACCTGATGGAAAGCGCATGCACTCGCCTTCTGCTTTCCATCTTTGCCTCTTTTCTCCGTTTTTGTGAGGCGTACACATTCTCCATTACAATCAAAGAGATTGAACGGAGATGGGAGAAATAAAACTACGCCATCTCATCAGAATAAACTACATGGCCGATATTTAGTTGTTGATTTACAGACCTGAATTCATTTTTTACACCCTTTTTTCACAAATTTTTATCACTCACCACCAATCAAAAATGACAAAAGGAAATCCAAGTTGTTTGATCTCCTCAGGGCAACGTATTTTGTTGACCTAAGGACAACATTTTTAAAATAAAACCTAAACCCACACCAAACCCCTAACCTAACCATAACTTACACCGAAAATCAGAGGGAAATATTAAGTAAAATAAATGGTCTAGAAGCACCTAATCTAGTCGGAAGATTAAATTTAAAATAAACTGTAAACTTATTTCTGAAATCTGATTGGTTGATTTAAATGTTGTCCCAGGGTCAACATGATGTTGTCCTAAGAATATCAACCACTTAAAAAAACAGGAGAGCCGCGTTAGCAACGCCAAGGTCATGGGTAGGATCCAGGGATTGCACGTACTTAGAAACAAATGTATAGTATAATTCAATGTAAGTCACTTTGGATAAAAGCGTCTGCCAAATGCATAAATGTAAAATGTAAATGTAATTCTGTTGTGGTCGAAAATGTTATGTACACCATTCTGCAAAGGTTACTGCCACCGCAAGCCAAACCCGTGAGGCACATGCAGAATTAATGTTTGGTAAATCCATCACCCACCTGTGAATAGTATCACTACTGTTTAATGCCCATGAAATGATAACCATTTTGGTGCTTGGGGCTGCTGTTTATTTTCCCTCCCATGATATTATGACACCTGCTGAGGCATCAACATCTAACAGCGTTCAACAGTCATTTCCACTGACAGTCATCTAATAAAGGAACAATGGCAAGTCTGGAGGACATGTGTTATTACTAATGCTGCCTGAGTCTAATTGATGTTCTCTCTCTCTGTTTGTCTCATGTATTTAAGTGAAACGTTCTCATAGACACGATGGTTAAAATAACAGTAATTTTTACACTGTCCTAAAAGTAAACTAACCCTCACACAAACATTTTGATGTTATTAATGTAATGAAAGTATCGCTGCTGTCCTTCTGAAACCTTGTATCTCCAAATTGTATGATTTTTTCAGCCTTTATGTTTGCCACTGGATTTTGCAAATATATAACCAATGAAAAATGCTTGTCATGAGATTTAATCTTTTTTCCATTTCCTGAAAAAACTGTGAATTTGGACCAATCCAAGGTTTTGGATTGAGGACCACCGCAATAGAAATGCTTAATTTGGAAGGACATTGAGGAAAAAAATCATCCCTCCCAAATATAGGATCTAAGTATTTGTTGAAACATATTCGTCAATTTGCGAATATTTAAAATGTCCTTAGACTTATGTCCGAAGGCAGCATGTACAAGATTTATACAGTAAAAACTTGTCTGTGTATTTAGCACTAATTTTGTTCTTGGTTTTAGTTCTTATTCAAACTCCTTTTATTTTTAGAAAATTTGGTCATCTTGTCATAAAACGAGTTGGACGTATTAGGTAGTATTTCTGTGTTTGATACACTCCCCCGAGGTTCGTATAGGTTTTGGAAAGTTTTTTTTGAATATGAAAAACCCTTACGTAACAACGTTTCTTAGTCCCTTATTTGGCAATTTTGTGGAAAAGCACGCCCGTGGCTAGCGAAAGAAATATCCCACCACGCGTCAACTGACCAGCGATAGACACAGCGAAGACACGCTTACCATCAAGATTGGCTGTACTGCGTTAAGATTGGATGCGCTGTGGGTCTAAAGCTGAAGCTCGTTACTCTTGCGATAGTGAGAGAAGTTGAGGTGTGTTTGTTTGTTCACGGCATTTCAGTGATGGATGTTATATAAACGGTGGATAAAACATTGGATTTGCAGATCATTTGAGGGAGCGATCCCAGCGATAAAAGATGCTGGACATGAACCAAACACGGTAAGTGAAACTAAGTCATATGTCTGTGTTTTATCGGCGCGTACGTGCATAATGTAAACACCACGAACAGGGATAATGGGATGCTGTAATGTTTGCTCCTGATTTAATTCCTCCCCTTGCACCCCCCCCATGATGTCGTCTGTTTTCGGAAGTAACAGCTGTTACAGTTTCTCTAACAGTGAGAAGGGGGCGTTCCAGGTCTTACTGAGTTCATGCACTTACCGGAGCGACGCTCAGACCCGAGGTACAAGTATCCAGCCGCGAGCGTTGGGGGAGAGGCAGTGCCCAATGCTCATGGCAGGAGGTAGCTCAGAGTCGTCGAGGTCGGATGCCAGTAAGTCACCATCCGATGCTACAAGGGACAGCTCATCATCATCACGCACAGTTTCCGAATACGTGGCTGAGGACCAAGATGGGGTGGGACCGCCTCTTGTGGAACGGTCAGACGAGCGAGACGGGGTGCAGTCTTTGAGAATCAGATACGAATGGATCATAAGATTGAAGGCTCCGAAGAACAAAAGGTGAATGAATGCAGGACGCTGTCTCCCTCTTATACCCAGATATCCTGGGGCGGAGTCCAGCATGCAAATTTCATTCGCCAATTTCTTTGGCCTCTCAAACTAGTCAGAAGATGATAGGTTCTCAAGTCAAACCCCATCTGTCGGTTCGACACAACGTCGAGAGACCGACAGAAAGGGAAACACTGTTGTATTAAGATGTTTTAGTTACTGAAGCTAGTTAGGTTTTTAAAATTCAAAGAATCAGCATAATGACTTGATATAAAAATAAAAGTTTCCCTCTGAGTAGTTGCTACAGCACACTTTAAGTTGTTCTTATTAGTTATTCTGCTTTGTGACTGAATTACTTTGCGGTGATAAACTGATTTATTGAACCCTAATTTTGTTAAGAGTTTTACAACCTTTTATAAAGAGCCATTTAAATTAGAAGCAATTTAAAGAGGGTTGTGTTTTAAAGATAAGACAATGTCTGGATCTAATGTAATAATTGTAGGAAACATTACCATTAACGAAATAGAATTTGTTGTCTTGTTTGAATGTGTTGAACCTTTTAATGCATGAACTAAGACAACCTTTGTTAGGATTTTTTCCTATGTGTTTTATTACTATAAGGGCATAAAATGAATATTTGAACATTACCAAATATGGCTTATAGGTGACAGTGCAACCATATCATCAAAACCCTTGGAAACACAATATTTGGCTTTCTGAATATCCGCCCACTTAAGCGACCTCTATAAGTGAAGGTGAAAAAACTTATTATTTTATATATTAATTTAGAAAAATATATTTGATATATTAATTTGACATATTCATTTTTGTTGATTACTGTAGTAGGGAGGGAGTTGTAAAAAAAAATGTAATATGTAATTTATCCTTATTTCATTCCAAAATAGAAAAGTGTCCTTCTACTGTCAAGTAATTGTATCATTTATGCATTTGGCAGACGCTTTTATCCAAAGCGACTTACATTGCATTATCCGATACATTTATACAAAGGTATTTGCAATCCCCTGGGGTCGAACCCACAACCTTGCGTTGTTAACGCAATGCTCTTACCACTGAGCTACACGAAAGCTCAAAACATTGAAGCTGCTTTCATTATACACTTAATGAGGGTGGAGATCAGAGACGATTCACTTTAATCTCATGGAAGAAAGCAACATATTCAGCCACTAAGCTCTGTATTCGTTTCTTTATATTCTGTTAAAATGTAGGCCCTATTGATAAACTTTGCAGAAATTGCTTAGAGTGATAACTCAAAGGTGCCGACAAAGGGATCCCAACACTATTTTAGCTGCCTTTTGTTGGGAAACATATATTGGGTATCTTTGCTTTGTCAGTGACATGTATTATTCAAAATCTGAATTTCTCATTAAAATGAAACAAAGAATAGACTGGACTAAATGGACCACTGGTCCAAATCTCTTCTTCGTGATATTATTGTTTTCCCACAATAACTCTGAAGGATTTATTTTTCACGTACTCTTTTTTGGTACTCACCCCGCTATTGTTTCTAAGAGGACTCAGTGAACCATGACAGGAACAAAATGAAGTAATTGTTTTCTGTCTGACAGGTTGCTGCTTTTTAATCATCTTACTGAGTGCATCTGGAGACATAGCAAAACAGTAGAAGGTCGTCTTCTAATGCCTTACTCATCATTTAACGCTGTCTATCATTAAAACTGAGCATGAGGAGAACGCATTGTTTTCCCAGAGCCTTGAGATGTTCAAATCAGCCTTATGTGCTTTACATATCTTCAAAGCCAAATGAAGAAGTTAAACAAAGAATAAATTGAGAAATGTGAAATTAAAATGAAAGCTCAAACCATGAGCCTGAGAGAACTGACCTTGTGGACTGATCTATTTTTGTTTTGTTGACGAAACCACAGCTACCTCTCCGCACACCTCCCCATTACACAGTAAATTATTTTCAAAAACCTTCATTGCAATCGTCTACTTAATAGAACATTCAGAGATGTTTTCAGGCATTGCAGATATCAAACGTACGGTAACCTCCATGACATTTCCTCAAATGAAGACGCCCGATGAAACGGCTGATAAGGCTCTGCAGGAAAACAAAAGGTTTATCCATGAGAAATCAAGATGGCAGCTGAAACAGATCCCGGTGTTTGCTTAATGAGCAGAAAACCGTAGGGGAGAGAAAGAGACGGCCGGTTGCAGGGGAGCTGAATTGAAAATTAGACCAGACAAAGCTCAGCAGACATCCCAAATGTCAGAGAGAGGAGAAAACAGCATACAGGTATATCAATTATTCATTTAAATATATTCCGGTTAATGTTCCAATGTTTAATGAGGAATATGCCAATTGTCCTTCTGCCGCGGTGGCCATCAATATTTTACTTACTGCAGCTTTTGATAACTGTAGCCTCGGCTTGAAAGTTTAGTCTTTGAAAGTACAGGTTGTCATTACGGCCACTGCACTTGTGACATTTGGAAATGAGTTTTTGAAAGCTTTTTTATTCAATACACAATAAGAGCAGAGTGGCAGGACACATCTGTGTAGTGTTATTATTTGAAGGTCTTTGTTAATCCAGTATGTGCTGTATGTGCTGTTCCCTGCCAGTTGTCACTACTCCAGATTGTACCCTCAAAAAGTAAGTCACATCAGTAGAATTTAAATGAGTTAGTGTGAGGGCTTCGAGGTTGTTAAAAAAGCTCTTAAGGCCCCTTTGCCAGCATCTCTTTGAGTGCCTCTTCTTTATCAAAGCAACCTTACACTCTTGTTTTTTATGAGGTGTGGGCCTAAGAATTTTGGTGACTCCCTCCCTGACAAAAGAGTTTACGAGCTGTCCATGGTGCTGATTACAAAATCACCTGGAGCTTTACATTTACCTCACATTCATCCACAGAAAGATGTGTTTCACTGTTCTCGTCAGTCTTTATTAGACTGAGACTTGGGCAAAAGATCACACCTGGTGTAGGTACAATTTACCATATTGACATTCTGGTCAACTGCATGTGTACTGTAATTCACTAATGTACAAAGAGCTTATTGACTGTGTAAAAATGTGAGATGACTCTACATTCTGCCATGCAATCTGTGGAATGTTTCTCTCTTTTTGTTGTATGACTCATTTACTGTGTATTTACTGTAAACACACTGTGGAAGTGCTTAACAAACTTGATTTCTTAATTTTAATGGACGCACTCGCCCAGGGCTATTTTCTTTTGATGTCACGTGATGTCACTATTCCGAGTGCTTTTAAAAACCTCCGCCCAAAGGAATACGCCACAAAATGGGCAAGGCCTTCCTTAGAGAAGTGGAAGAGCCGCTGGAGTAGTGTTTGGGTATCAGAGATTGTAAACATTTGACTGAGCTACGCGCAAAACTAATTTCACTTTCATCACAGTCCTACAGCTGGTAATAAGAATTCAGCTGCACACATTCTAAGATAACCAACGGTCAAATAACAGCTTCTATGACTTTAACATCGGCTGTGAAAGCTGTTCTGTGTAATACACTGATATTGTGTGTGTGTGCGCTTACCTCTTAAACATTTTGAAACGTCCTTTGAAGTCCTGCTTGCAAATGTCTCCTGGTCAATCTGCTTGTTTTATTATCCAACTCGGGTCCAATATAAAAGGCAAAACTAACGCTTCTGTTATTAGTGTTAATTTATATAACCAGTCTGACGCCATTCAGTCCGGTGTCGTTTCCCTCGCCATAGTAGGAAAAAAATGCGACCTCCAACAATGATTGACGCTTGCACATGCACTAGCAGACCTCCGTTACACTTCGATCGATCCGCATGTTTTTAACTGATAAACTGAAGTTGACGCCCTTGTTATTGTTTATTGCTCAAAGCTTATGAATACACGTGCACTGAGAGGGGCACCGACCAATCACAACAGCCTGAGAAGCGGAAGCTCGCTGATATGGTTTGGGTGGGACATCTTCTCTAAGATGGGTGGGACACACTCTAAGCAGGAAACCAATCACGACAGGCCTGGTCAGCTTTACCAATCAGAGCGTTTCGGAAGGAGGGACTTCATAAAGACAGGAAGAAATGCAATCGTTTTGTTAGAAGAGGGACAGCGGTGAACAATAGATTGGAAATATGTTAAATATAAAGCGTTTTTTTTTTTATTAGAAACATGAACATCCTTTGTTAAACACCGAAAAAACATAATCAAAGCCTCAAAAACAGCAAAAGACTGGGTCCGTTAATGTAAAAAGGAAAAAGTAAATTTTGTCACCATTTGTAATATCTGTGTATTTCCTGTTTTAAATAGAAATAAGGTTAGGGATAAACCGACTTTTTACAACCTTCATGCATCCCGATGGCAGATAGCCTGCAGCATTAATCCGCGCTGTTCCCCTAACCTAAAGCAAGCAGTCAGCGGTCAGCCCTCTCTCCTGCCACCTCCTCTGTGTGCTATTAGATTAGCCAGCCCAGGATGTCCTGGCTAGGTAAACATTGCTAAAGGTCAGGATGGAAATATCGATGGGCTCAGCTCAACACGGTGACATTTGAGTTGGGCCGTGTATGGTTTTTATTAAGTGTTCGATATTCAAAGGTTTTGTTGGTGATCGAAGGAGATGTGATGGTTCCTTTAGATGCATTAAAATGAATGATGCAAAACCATAAACAGAAGCTTCCTTTTAAAAATATCTATGAAGGTCAATGATGCAGTTTAGCTTCTTACTACACAAGGTTCAATGATATTTTATTCCAATGTTAAAAATAGATTTATAAATCTAGTCTGCAAAATGTGTGTTTTTCTTCTGCAGGTGAACACTGGTGTGGGGTGCATTGAAGAAGAACAGCTAGATCTCAATCTAGGACTGCTCTTGATACTTCCATGTGCGCTAAACGCAAATGAGGTTTTCATAGCACCTAAGCCACACAAGAGGCTTGCGCTCCTGCTGCGTCTAACTGGTGTTATTTACATTAGAGATGAATTAAACAGCGCCTCTGGATGTCCTGTCACACCTACTGAAGGGCTGTGACAGCATCGCTCTAGTTCTCCTGAATCCTCCCATATTGGCACATCACATACATCTGTATTGTCATGCTCAACTTTCAGTTGTGTTTCTGTAAAATGTACAGCCTGTCCACCAAGCAAAAACGACTCAAGAGGTTGTTTGTGCACATTGCTTATTACGACGACAGTTCACGTTTTAAATTTAAGCGCCCTCTAGTGATTGTTATGAAAACAATCCCCATGCCGTTTTGTGCAGTCAGATAAAGACACATTTATTTTTGCATTAGTAAAAGTATTATTTGTTTAATACATGTTTATGGATTCAAAGATATTTTAAGAGCACCTAACCCCAAACCCTCCACATGCCCTAAACCTGACTACTTGTCAACCATTAAACACAACACATAAGTAAAAGTACAGTCACATGTATTTATTCCACAAAATGAACAAATCAGTATAAATGTATTACAAACAAATCGCGTTGCAAACCTTCTGAACTTAAGCCATTTCATAACTTTATACGTGGAACTCCATGAACGGACATCAACACATCTTTACAATGACTTAATGACTTAATGGGTAACGAGAGAAAATCACTGCGTCCGAAATCGCATCTTGTGATAGTACGTACTGAAATTGGATAAGTAACTACCTATCGGACGTTAAAACAGTACGTTCTATATAGTATGAGTGGGAGTAGCATGAATACATTTCGGACATACTGCGTCTGCCATGTTTTATGGTCATGTGACCCATATGCTCTTTGACCCTTGACGTATTAACAACAACCCATACGTGAGCGTTGATGAAAACATAATTTAGTCACAAGAAATCCATTTAATGGCACTTAGTGTAGATTAAGAACGTACGTCCGCCTTAAAGAGTTCCGCTATATTTATGTAACATTCCTGTTTGTCTCCTGCCTTTTTTCTACGTTTTCCTCATGGACTGTTATTTTGCCACGCTCCCTCACCTGAGTTCGTGTTCTCATTGACTTTTGCACCTGCACCTGCACCCTACTATCTAGTTCACCCCCATCACATGTGTCGCCATGTTACCCGTTCTATTTAAATTCTCCCCTCAGTTCTGTTCTTTGTCGTTTATTGATGTTCTATGTAACTTGTTAACCTGTTCCGTGAATGTTTACCTTTTGGATTACCTTGTTTTTTTTTCCGTGGATTTTTCCGTAAACTGATTACTCAGTTTTTTGTTCCTGTTCTACTTTTTTATTAAAATTCACTTACCTACTTCCTCGTGGATTCATCTGTCATCAGAGAGCCGTGACAATTTATGATTTACTTTTGAAATTTGACCGTTGCTCAGCTCCCGGCATCATGGGATAGGGAAGAGTCCATCCGATCCACACTCACAAATCTCAGCGGAAGTAGTAGACCATCCGGGTATTTCTCGCCTACTGTTTTATTGCACACTGAGGTTTCGGACACACTATACATGACTCATACTCATTTTTCTACTCATGTAGAATGGAAGTAGGTGATTTTGGAAGCAGCGAATAGCATTCCACAATCAACGCTGACACAATGACAATGTCTGTCGAAAACAAATGATATTTCACTATCAAGGCTGAAGTAACTTGGCTCCAGATTTAGAAATCTGGATACAGCAGAAACCGTAACACAGCAGCTGATGATCGCATTTCTTGTCTGTTCCTCGTATAAATCGATTGTTTGACCTCGGTACACTTGGAATATTTGTACTTTTTAAACATTTTGACTTTTGTATCAGTATCATTATCATGTGCTTTTTTTAATATAAATAAATGTGTTATGTTACTTGCTCAAAATGCCTGAATATGTGTGTATGTGTAATGTAAATGCAGTCATCACGACATTTTGAAATGAAAATTAAACCACAACACATGCTATTATTGCAAAATAATACCCCAAAATGTACATTTTATAATGACGGTAGGCAATAGTTTTACGTGCAGCCGAAAGAGGCGCTAAATTAGTAAACTATTGGGTTTGTCGTATTTGGGAAAGGGACAAACGACATATGCATGTCATATGTGTTGGAGGATATGTTGCTTTTTTGCCCATCATTTGCTTGTGTTGTCAGGGGGGTGGACAAGAAGAGAACCCAGTTGCAGGCAGCGATTAAGGGGTTAACAAACATGGATGTATTTATACAAAACACGAAACAAGGACCCACGAGGGGGTAAAACAATAATGACAGGGGAATAATGCGACAGGCAAACAGGAACGTAAACTAACTAACACTTGACAAAACTTACGCTAGACTAGAATTGGAACTCACAGGCAGGAACAAGACGCAGCGTCACATGAGGCATGGAGCAAACAAGCAAATTGAACAAATCGAACAGAACGAACAAGCACAGGACAGGACAGAAGACACAAGGGCATAATATAGGGGAAACTAACAAAGGGTAAGTAGCAAGGTCAGGTGAGGGGAATATCCCAGGGTTAACCATTTCAAGTGTGAAAAGCCCTTTGGATTTTGTTACATTTATAAAAGAAAGTATTTTACAAAATCAACCTCTTTTATTTGTTTTCTGTTGTCTTTGTTGTTTACATTAAAAGGTATATTGAAATCTACCTTGTATACAGTATAGGCTATAAACTGGCAACTATAAATGCCTGCAACATTTTTGTCAGTTGCCATATATGTCATTCATTTTGTCAGATTAATTATGCCCTATTGTAAAGTTTATACCACATTTAAAGTTACATTATCATTTTATTGGAGCACAGCTGATAAAAGGGAGGAAATTGTCATACATGGAGAGTATGACTTCGGCTTTACAAAGCTCAGTGGTAAGAGCATTGTGTTAACAACGCAAGGTTGTGGGTTCGATCCCAGGGGGTTGCAAATACCTATGTATAAATGTATAGGATAATGCAATGTAAGTCGCTTTGGATAAAAGCGTCTGCCAAATGCATAAATGTAAATGTGCAACTGCAACATGACATGAGGTCTTTTCAAATAAACTCCATTTATCCCATTGTTCAGCGTGCCACTAGAACTAGCTGAGTTTATGTAAATTAAATCAGTCCAATTAGTGCCCGAGCTATTTTTGTCCAAAAGTTTTTTCTCTCTGTTCATTTGTTACCATGGTAACATCATCGACTTAAATTAAATGTATTAAGCAGTGTACTTTTGGACTACAGGGGTGCGGTTTGCTATGAATGTTCTCGTCGTAACACAGCAACAACATTTTTTTTAATGGCTTGTGCATTTTGTGCATCTGTAAATCTTTCTGTCTGTTCCAGCATTAGTGATTTTTTAATGCAAGTTTATAGGATTGCAAATTGACTTATACTTAAATTAGACATGTTTTTCTACTAAGGTAAAAAACGGTTAAGAAGCCATCTTTTTTAAATGTTTTTATAAAAATGCAAGGACAGAATTGTTGTTCATAGTTAAATATTATACTGATAATAATATTATAGAAATAATAATATCCAAATATATATAATTTTTGATTTCTTAAACAAAATGTTATTACATTTTAAATATTACATAGCATTCAGAACGTAGGGCCCAAGTCCACTGTAGCTGCAATTATACAAAAAACGTTAGCTGTCGGCACACCACATTAGTTAAACTACTTATCCTCGTAGTTGTGGATATAACTCGATATATAGAGCTTAAATCCTTTGTCCCGCTTGCTTGTTGGAGCAGGAGACCAGGCATCAACGATGCGGTGTACATGGTTAATGCTTATATTTGGCTGATTCTTAAGACATCTTGTAAACAGTGACATTTTGTGTGGTGCGAGAGCGAACCGGAAACTGACATCCCAGTTTCTGGCAACAGTGGAAATTCGTCGCTACGCTTGTGCACGTAGTCTCCTGCGTAGCGATCTTTTCTTTTATATGAAACACTTCAAAAATCTAATATGACAGCAGGAGTGTGTTCTTTCCATAATTTATAAAAGGAAAAGCACTCTACTTTATAAAAAAAAAAAAGATATTACTTACTATTTTTTGATTAAAAGAAAAACATTCATTAAAGAACACAATCAAATATTGAGATGAAGTAATAGACTTTTCAACCACGTGCTTCTCCATAAAACTGAGCTTGGAAAAATAGAGATTCTATAGAATAATAGAGATAATCACACAAAGAACCAAATAAAAATTATACTAATACTACACCTAATGTAATCATCACAAGGTTTCATATTATGAATATGAAAAAAGTATACTATATATTATTATTATTAGTAGTAATTATTATTATTAAATGTTATTATTAAATGATTTATATAAATTTATATATAAAGTTCTCTATAGAGCCTGCCTCTGTACCTGGTCTTGGAGGCTCAAGGTAAATTACAATTACACACTTATTAGAACACCACACCTTTAGAACTTCTTCACACGTACCTTAAACACAATTAATGCAAATTACGCAAGGTTCCTCTAAGGCACAGATTTCAGCCACGAGCAGAATATTAAAACCCCTTCCGTTACATGCATGTTTTCAGGTCTCCACATTTGTCCTTTGCGATCAATACTGCTATATACACAGCATGCTGTCAAGCTATCAAACTTCAACAGCTTTACAACAGTATTGTAGGTAAATCCCGTGGTGACCCATTAATGCTTGTTCTCAGACCATTAAATACAAAGGATCAACACAGGGGACTGAGCTGAGGTAATTGTGGTAATTTCCACAGAGGTTGAGACTGTGCCTTGTTTAAAAAAAACGTTGTTGGAGTATCAGATAAATATATCTCATGATGATCCATAACATGCTTAATTGTATAAACACATAGGCCTTAATTCAATACACAGGTGCATTTAGTATTGTGCAAACACACGCTCTTTGGAAATCCTTGGTGGAAAAAATACATTTCTGTATGTCCAGAGGGAGAATGCATTAACAATCTGGTATGCAAAATCTGGTTTCAACCTGGTAAAATAAATAGAATGTATTATGAATGCTTGACTTTTTTTTTACATTAATTTTATGAAAAAGAAATCTTAAAGATTTTGTCTCAAAGTATAGTGCATGCCGTCATTAAATCAAATGGGGACAAACATAAAATGTTTTAATTTCACCATTTAACTTGTTTAAAACATACAAATGTGAACATTTTTAGTCTCAACCCCATCCATTTATTCAGAACATTAATCCCAACTCCCAGAGTAAGGCCAAGTGTTTGGACAAAAGAGAGAAGAGAACACCATGTCCATCCTTTTCATTTTTCTGTCATATTCACTCCAAACAGCAGTCATCCTCTCTTGACACGCTGCCTGTCATCCTGTTTAGTAATGAGTCTGCTCCATCTGTTGCTGTGCAGTGTGATGTTCAACACCATATGTGTGTATTCTCCTCCATAAGACCACATCCAAATATACAGAGTGGGTCTAACTCTCAAACTTATTTATTTACTTTAAACTTTATAAACGTTAATCAACTTAATTACTATTTCTGTTAGGTGAGGCTTTTATTTTAGGAATTAAACCAATGAATTAGACCAAATATTCAAGCTTAAAAAATAATAATTTAAATTTATCCATTTGTGTCTTGATGGTCTGGACTGAACTTGTGCTCTAGCCTCTTAAAATATGGCAATGTGTAAGAATAATATAAGGTTTGATTTTTATTGATTTAGCTATATTTTATTTTATTTGTTTAAGATGTGGCAGAACGCTTTTGTTCGGACACAAGAAGCAGCTGTATTTTCTTAAATTCCCATACTAGTATCGGTCGATAAAAGCAATTGTTCACAAAACAGCCGATGATCAGGATATATCCTGCCGATATATCCTGTCAATCAAAAGAGGACATGAAACTGCAATGAATTTTTGCTCTGTATATAGAAAATGTTTAGAAACATCACCCATTTGATGTTCAATACTAATAGTCATTATATGAATTAATAACATTTAAAGTTATGAAATATCAATATAATCTTCTGAATCGGTATTGGCAGATACCAAAGTGGCTGACTTTCTTTCTTTTGCATTACCAAAAATAAGTTATTTTGAAGAATGTAGGTAACCAAATAACATCGGACCCCATTGATATCCATTGTATGGACACAAAACCACTGAGACATTTCTCAAAATATCTTCTTTTCTGTACCACAAAAGAAAAAGGTCACACAGGCCTTAGGGAACTATTTCTTAAAGTCACCTCAATTTGCAATAATCCAAGATTCAAAGGCTTGACTAACATCAATTATCTTCAATATGACAACTATGTTGTTATTTAAAACCTTGTATGTGTACAGTATGAATAAACCAAATGTATAATTACAAAAAAAACTTGCCCGAAGCACTGAATCGATTTAAATGATTTGTAAAGATTTGGACACTGTGTGAAGCAGCATTTAAAACAATGATGTTGCCTTCAAACCCTTTCACTTGGCATTTTCAGGTTTTCTGTTCTGTTTTAAATCTGGATGTGTATTTTCTGCTCACACATATGCAAATATATTGCGTGCTCATGTGTGTGCGGGCTGAAATAAACTCCCCTTGGGTCTTTCTGAAGTCGTGGAATGGAGATTTGTTCATTTTTCATTCTCTCAGTTGGGGGTTTGCTGAAGGAAGCTTAACACCTGCAGTAAACTGAAGCTTTTGTGGAAGCAGCAGCCTGCAGAGAGTCTCTTTTGGGCCCCTTACAAAGAGAGAACATTGATTGTGGATTGTGTCTGTGTGTCACTGTATGCAAAAATAATCACAGAAAGCATTACTCCTGATTTGTGCTAATTTTAATGAGCACACATTATAAAGGAGAATGTGTGTTTAAGCCGGGGAGTGTGTATACATTGCACAAAAATATAATCCTGCCTGCCCACAAATAATAAAGAAAAGAATCTATTGAATATGTCTTTGTGTGTGGGTGGCTGTTTACTGCAATGACAATAGCATTTTCTGCACTTAGACTGAAAAATGAAGAGAATGCACTGACACTCTTTATAATGGCCAGGCAGGAGGCAGTCACATTAAAAAATTAAAAGCTTTGTGTGGGTTGGCAGTGTTGGCTCGCAACGATACACCAGGCAAAACAAAGGAACAAAAACAGAGAGAGAGGGTGACAGGGGTAGGGTGAGAGACATATTTTCCTTTGATTCGATTTTTTACCACTTTAAGGCATTAGTTAAGTAATGACTTCGTAATTGAATTACGCGCTTGTTCAACTAAAAAGGTGTGCTCACACATTGTAATAATGCCCAGTTTTTATGAAGAAGAAGATGGGGCGAAATTAGTCATAAATTGCATTGTAGATCAAAGTGACAATGGGGTCCAAAGTTACCAATTTTGCTGAAAAAAAAATTCTAACCAATTTGGAATGATATGAGTGTGAGTAATATATATTTTTTTTTTATTTATTTTTTTTGGGTGAACTATCCCTTTAAGAAGTGGTTTGTCATGTTTAACGTTTACTTTTATCGGCTCAAACTATACAAGGGTTAAAAAACGATTTTACAGATGGATTGGTTGCATTTTTGGGCTTTAAAAAGTTTTTGAAAAAAAAGATTTTATATTATTAGACGCTCTTTTTGAGATCTGGTACACACATCTTTAACTTTACAAAGTGAGAACTGGGCACTTTAACACTTACAATGTACCAGATAGAAGTTGGTAAGAGTGTATAAATAGGCATATTGTGTATCTTGACCTGTGTTTTTTCTTGTATAAAGCATACACACAAACAACTCGCAAACACTTTGGCTCCTCATATTTTCTTGTTTTCCAAAGGGCAAATAATCCTTTGCAGAGCTTCAATTTCTGAAAAAAAAAATCCCAGTTCACACTTCTCTTGGCATCCAAACTCAAATGAGACGTGCAGAGTCTCTGCAGTGTCTCCAACTGTGTTCTGGCTCGTCGTCTCGGGTCACCATGCAACAGCGCTCAGAGACAGAAGACAGCGCCCTGTCTGCCACACTTTCTCTGGAAGATGTGTGAGAATTCTTCCAAAGGTTGAGGACATTGTCTGAACTTGCCCTTTCTTTCTTTCTTTCTGCTCTGGCTTTCAAAGCACTTTTGACTCATTGGTTTATTTCTCTGCTCTTTCATTGTACGCAGGCAGAGTTCTTTATAAAGAACAATTTACCTTTAGATGTAAATAGACTTCTTCTTGAATTTATTTATGTTGTGATCAGAATCCAACTGGTCTTATTTTTTTTATTCAAGGATTGTTTTTTTGCTGCTGCTGTTACAAATGATGGTTAAAGGAATAAAAAAAACCCAAAAATGTAATCCCATCATGATTTACTCACCCCCCCAGACCTGTATAAATTTCTTTGTCCCAACCTGCATAAATTGTATGCAGGTTGGGAACAACTTGAGGGTGAGTAAATGATGACAGAATTTTCATTTTTGGGTGAACTATCCCTTAATGTTGTCTTAGGACAGTTGTTTATGAGTTTCTAACATGAGGAAGTCACAACTTCATCTTAGTCGGATGCTGGATTCATCTCAGCCATATTGATCGACTGTTATTGTGTGTTTAGTGAGACATCAATTTTACCCCTTATCTTTTGTGTGTGTGCGCATGTGTGTAAGCATGATGCCATAGTGTGATAATGTCTGACCATTCCATAAAAATAATCGTCTATTGATTAAGTTTTTGTGCATAGACCAATAAATTCCCTCAGCGGTGTGATGGAAACCGCACCAGCGAGCATCATTGGGATTCATCTAAAAAACATCTCTGCAGAAACACTCCGGTAAGGTCTGGTTCTTGACATACAATACAAAAAGAAACCATCAATGTAAAGGGAGGAATACACAGTAGATTTGCTGGAAGGAAATGAAAATAAAAAGTAATTGTTTGCCGGGTAAACATTACTGAGCTAATATTAGATCTAAATACTGCGTGAAGCACTGAAACATTTTTTCGGTTTGTTTTTGGACAGACCCCGCAGGTTTTAGAGGTCATTAACTCGACTACTTAAAAACAGTAGAGGATGCTAACAAGAAGCATTTTCATTACTTATTGACTGAAAGTTATTCATGGCTGTAATGATGTATGTGTATGTGAGCGTAACGTATGTACGTACTGCCCGACGTTCCCTTGAGCTTCATTTTCAATTCCTCCACCGTTCTGATGAAGGCAGTGATCCCTGTCATTAATGGCCAATGACATAAAACTGTGGTCAGCTTTTATGAGCTCTCATGTAAATTGGATGCTGGGGCTCGTAAAAGTGGTCATTGTCTCTAAGGTGAATGACAGTGGTTGCTGAGAACGTGTGAGGTCTGCCCTCAAGGTCCTGCTGGATGGCAAATACATAAACCCAAGCGAGACGCCCCCCGCACACGCATAAACTCGCTTGTGTGCTCACACACAAATTCGCTTGAACTCTCTTTCCTTCCCACTGATTCCCTCTCCCTTTATTTGTCTCGTTCTCTTGCTCACTTTTTTCAATGCAAGTGATTTATCGTTTCATTTTACTTAGCATATGCATCTTTGAAATTCATTTTAGGGAGGCAGGGTGACCCATCCGGGGGAGTTGTTGATTTATACAGATGAAATGATTGCTTTCAAAAGGACCTCAAGTCAGTGATTGAAAAGGAAATTGTCGTGATTTTTTTAATACGTTTGTTTGTTTCTTGGCACAAATATATTGTTGTGGTTATAAATGCAATTACATATTATGGATTAGGGCAATAAAAAAAATTTGCGGGATTGAATTTACACAACCATAGACCTCATAAGCCAGAGATAAATTGAGTCGGCACTTAAGGCCTAAATGGAATGAATATTAATTTTAATGAATATTAAATTCAAGAAAATTTGAAAACATGTTGCATATGACAAGAGGGGTGATTATTGTGTTGTGTTATAGATACACCAGTGATATTTCTTCTGTAATGAATAGCTTGATTAATGTGCCTTTTGTCAAATATTGGCTAGTATTCACTTTCATTATCTTGCTGTAACAAATTGTTTGTGAAGCAAAGTCCTACTTCATCTATGACATTAATGCATAAAGCAAAATGCAAATTTGAGTGATTTTATGGCAGATGAGATGAGGTAAACGTCTTTACAAATTTGGGACTGATAATGATAAATGGCCCGTCTACACAAACCAACAGTTATGTTGTGCAAGGTTTTCTTTGATAAAAAAATATCATCAGTAAGCTGTGTTTATGTTTACTCCAGATAATATTTGTCTTTGACGCTTGCCTTTTGAAAAGTTGGCAGTGATTTTCTAGACTTTTATTGCAACAATACCTTTGTGTCTCCTGTTGAGTGACATTAAATTACATGTAAATAAATAAAAAAAATCACATGATTATGGTGTCTCAGGGTTTCTAGAAGCAACAGCTGCCTTCAAAATCTTTCTCACTGCCATAAACAGACAGGGAAATGAGCAGTGCTCTCCAATCTGCAATGAAGCCAACAGATAAGACACAATAGGACCCAATCACACTCCACGCCACAATAGACCCTCATGAGGTAGCCTGCAGCAGATGGATCATTTGCATAGATGCAGACTAGCTGTGATTGTGTTAGATATTAGGTGTATTAAAAATATCTCAGCAGGAAAAGTGATCATAAACCGCATCAGACACCTATTCAATTTAGAAACCTAAAATTGGTCTAAATGGATGAGTCTACTGAGCTGGAGAAATCCTACAGGAGAATGAACGGCTTCTAATGTTGTCTTAAAGGGATAGTTCACCGTGAATGTTCTGTCATCATTTAGTAATCCCATGGTATCCCATCATTCCTCCATAGACCACCAAGGGGGAAAGGCAGTTAGTAATATGTTTATGCTTCAAAAGTGACAATAAAGATCCTTGAACTTACCATTACAGTAGTCATTACAACTCATGCGCTAAGTCATCCCCTATGCTACAGCTCTCAAATGATGGCTGTGTGGGTTACAGTATGTATGTGTGTTTGACACGCTGTGATCATTTATGAGACACAGAAGAACCGATGATAGCTGGTGTTGAACCATCACTTTTGAACATTTAAAAGATCTGAAAGAGATCTGTAGTGGAGGAAAAGATGTTCAAGAAATAATGACCCAATTCCTCACAGAAATTCATTGAATTTATATTTTATCCGGTGGTTGATGTCCCCACTGGGTATGTGTTAAAAATCAAATACTTTGTCTAATGAATTAATCACACAAAAAGCATTTGAAAGCCACACTGCAGTGTGAAAGATTAACCAGTACAACTCAACAACTTCAACACACTCAAGCCTAAAATTGTAAATGTTAATGTTTGATATTTTTTCAAAATATGGCTTAAGGAAGAGCCAGATCAGGAATGAGAAAATCGGGTTGTGAGATAAAAGTGTGCCAGTCAGGATATCCTGATCCAAACCCGTATAATGTTTATTGACTCACCTGCCACTTTCATTTCCAGAACAATATGAGCTTCAGACAGCCAGCTGTACATCAGTGTCTAGCATATGAACAGCTTAGCTCTGAAATGTGTGCTATCAGAGCATGCTGCAAAGCTAAAATTTACCCGGTGTGTCATGAATCATATTCAAGCTAAATTTATAAATTCTGAATGCTCTTGATCATTGCACAGAAAGTGTTTCTATGTATTTGTTCATCTATTTTCCACAGTGTTTACATTTAGTACCATCAACTAAAACCTATTTATTACTCTCAACATTTTGTTTAAATTTTTGTTTTGTTTTAGGCATTAAATCATCAACGGATGCCGAAAAGGCTGGACAACCATTCTGTCATTCTTCCTCTTAGAAAGAACAATTGCATAAAACTTAAGTCAAAATGAGGTGCGTTGAATATAAGACAACTTTCTCATTCCTGTCTCAATTCCTGTCAAAGAAAAAGTCACTTATTTAGGGGTTCTGATAACTAAAAACAAGCCACACGTTGTTCTGAAAATTGTATTCCTATTATTGATAAAACTCATTGAAAATTTAACCAGTGGCTACAAAAACATATTTCATTAAAAGGCACAGACTTACTGACTAAAGCTGAAGGTTTGTCCAGACAAACATGCTTTTCATTTGCACAACAAAACTTGCAAAACGATAGATTACTCATACTCATAGATCGTACCCATTGAATAAAAAACTGTAGTAATGAATACATTCGAAAATGGAGGATTAAATTTCTTAGATTTTAATATTTTGAACAACACTTTGTCCGACAAGTGGGTTTTAATGTGTGTGACGTCACGAAGGCGCCATTTTGGACGTATCGCTGCATTGAGCAGTGAAATGAAAGTATACAGAGCGGCACAGTAAAGACCAATTAAACCGTCATATTGGAGAAACACACTGTGTAACTTGAAGGAATTTTCCGTATTATATTTGTTTTACTTGTATTTTACATTTTGCACTGCATTTTGGTGGTTGTTTCATCTGACCTACGGCCGTATGTCTTTGACACTCGGGTGAAGAGAGGGGCGGAGCTGTCAACTGATCACCACCTGGTGGTGAGTTGGATCCGATGGCGGGGGAGGAAGCTGGACAGACTCGGCAGACCCAAACGTACTGTGAGGGTCTGTTGGGAACGTTTGGCCGAATCCCCTGTCAGAGAGATCTTCAACTTCCACCTCCGGCAGAGCTTCGACCAGATCCCGAGGGAGTCTGGAGATATTGAGTCCGAGTGGACCATGTTCTCCACCTCCATTGTCAACGCGGCCACTCGGAGCTGTGGCCGCAAGGTCTCCGGTGCCTGTCGAGGCGGCAATCCCCGAACCCGGTGGTGGACACCGGAAGTAAGGGATGCCGTCAAGCTGAAGAAGGAGTCCTATCGGGCCTGGCTGGCTTGTGGGACTCCCGAGGCAGCAGACAGGTACCGACAGGCCAAGCGGACTGCAGCCCGGGTGGTTGGGAGGCAAAAACTCGGGCCTGGGAGGAGTTCGGTGAGGCCATGGAGAAGGAC
Source organism: Triplophysa siluroides (assembly GCA_006030095.1). Classification (NCBI taxonomy): domain Eukaryota; kingdom Metazoa; phylum Chordata; class Actinopteri; order Cypriniformes; family Nemacheilidae; genus Triplophysa; species Triplophysa siluroides. The sequence continues at coordinate 874,442 of VCII01000017.1, forward strand.
TATCGGTCGGCCTCGAAGAAATTCTGGCAAAGGAGGGGGAAAGCAGTGCCCTACCAACGCTGTTTACAGTGGAGGGGGGCAGCTGTTGACCTCGACCGGGGATATCATCGGGCGGTGGAAGGAATACTTTGAGGATCTCCTCAATCCCGCCGTCACGTCTTCCATTGAGGAAGAGAGGCTGAGGGCTCGGAGGCGGACTCGTCAATCACCCGGGCTGAAGTCACCGAGGTAGTCAAGAAACTCCTCGGTGGCAGGGGGGGGTGGATGAGATCCGCCCTGAGTACCTCAATTCTCTGGATGTTGTGGGGCTGTCTTGGCTGACACGCCTCTGCAGCACCGCGTGGCGGTCGGGGACAGTGCCCTTGGACTGGCAGACCGGGGTGGTGGTCCCTCTTTTTAAGAAGGGGGACCGGGGTGTGCTCCACTATCGGGGGATCACACTTCTCAGCCTCCCCGGGAAAGTCTATGCCAGGGTACTGGAGAGGAGAATCCGGCCGATGGTAGAACCTCGGATTCAGAGGAACAGTGTGGTTTTTCGTCCCGGTCGTGGAACGCTGGACCAGCTCTATACCCTCTCCAGGGTGCTGGAGGGTTCATGGGAGTTTGCCCATCCAATCCACATGTGTTTTGTGGATTTGGAGAAGTCATTCGACTGTGTCCCTCGCGGCATCTTGTGGAGGGTGCTCCGGGAGTATGGGATTCGGGACCCTTTGCTAAGGGCTATCCGGTCCCTGTACGACCGGAGCAGGAGCTTGGTTCGCATTGCCGGCAGTAAGTCAGACTTGTTTCCGGTGCATGTTGGACTCCGGCAGGGCTGCCCTTTGTCGCCGGTTCTGTTCATAATTTTTATGGACAGAATTTCTAGGCGCGCAGCCAGGGGCCGGAGGGCGTCGGGTTTGCGGACCACACGATTTCAGCTCTGCTCTTTGCGGAAGTGCAGTTGATACCTTACGAATGGCGGGGATTCCCATAATGCAATTCAAGTCTCGCAAGTGTAACGTCACCTGACAAAGAGCGATTGGAAATAAAAATCTTAAAATACCCCTCCTCGATCTGGAATTTTATTCCAAATTATACATTCTCTAAACTGTTTGGCCTTCATTTTCTTTCATAACGCAATTGTAATTTAGAAAAAATACCTGCAGAGCTCTCTGTTTGTCATAAACAAATGCTTCTCGCTTGGTCTCTTATTTATAGACACTACTATGTGTGATATGCTTTGAAGCTTACACACGTGCCATGTGTTTATCATCAGAGCGTTGCTTTGCCTTTCAGATGTGTCACACTGTATTTATCTTTCATTACATGCATTAAATAGCTCTTGCTTAAAAATCCACGACCTTAACCTTGTCATTACGAATATTATCAACCGTTTCAAGCCCATCAAAAGATAAACCGTGTTGAATACCAGCTGGGTACTCTTCTCATTATCTGAACCTGTAGTCCCAGTCTATCAATTCATGACACTGTCTCACTCCATAACAGATGAGTTCTCTACAGCACACAGCATGAGACATAATTAGTTTTGTCTTGATTGATTCAATTGTGTCTAACTGCTACACTTGTAACACAATAGCATTACAATGTAATTCATTAAATTGTCAAAGCTTGATATTTTTGATGTGCAGGACAAGCCCATTGTTAATTATGTTGGTAAGTTTCTATGACTGTTTAAGCCAAAATGACATCTAAAGTGTTGTAAGAAAAAAGCTAACTGACGTCACATTATGTGATGCATGCTGAATGATTCACACAGAGCAGCTTTAAAAATAAGCAGATAGTTATTGAAGCTGTAATGGTTAAAGCCAACAGCTGGCCTCTCTCGTCTCCAAAACATGAAAATGTTTCTGTTTTTGCTCTAACCCATTTAAGTCTCAATATAAGAATTCATAGAAAATCATTTGTGTAAAGCATGTGTTTGTGTTGGCGCAATACCTGCTGCCATGTTTCAAATTGTTCAGGAGATTGTAGAAATCTCTATCGCAGAGATCAAATTGAAGTCATATGTAGTCACAGTGCAGACATATAGTGCTATCTATAAAATATAGAATATCTCTGTATACCAAGGGCAGTGGTGGAAGAATATTGAAATTGAAGAGGATAATATTCCATTTTTAAAACATTTTCTTGAAGACATTTTGTCCACTGATTTCTGCCGAATTTGGACATTGGGATCCAACTCCACATGATGCCCATTGCACCAAATGGGACTGGAGTGTAAACCAGACTGACCCTGAGCTGCTTTGAAACACTATGTTCTACCCACCCACCATCTGACTTAAGATGAGACTCAAATGTGGCCATGATATAGAATGTGTATCTTCAGCAACTTGAGCAGTCAGATGGATGGAGAGCAGAACCTCATGAGGACCCTTCCAATAGTATTTATTCCCTGCACTGCCACTTACCTGAACTGGTTGGGTTGATAACACATATGAATATAAACTGGTATTCTTTTCTTTGTTTACAACATAACGCGTGGTAACCACAAGAAGTGCAGTCATAACCAGTTTTGTATGGAAATGTTTTTGTTTTACATCTTTAAAGATTAATCAGTTTGTGGACATGTGTCACTGGATCTCATTTTTCCTTCACATGCCCCTTTTATCTTAAAGGAGCAATGTGGACATTTTAGCGACATCTAGTGGTTAGGTTGCAAATTGCAAGCAATGGCTCATTTCACCCCTCCTTTTCGAAGCACTATGGTGGCTGCACAGAGCTAAGAGCAGTTTTCGCATCTGTGCCGAGGGAGAATACGTATTTCCGAAACACGTTCTGTGGAGTAGTTTGTCTGTTAAGAGCTACTGTAGAAACAACATGGAGAATTCCATGTAAGGGAACCCATGGTGTATTTTAAGGTAATAAAAACATAACGCTTCATTGTACACCTCTGAAGACATGTGTATTATATTGCATTTCTGTCAATAGATCCTCCAAAAAAATTCACATTGGACCTTTAATAGGCCAATGATTAAACTCATTTTCTAAAAGTATAGTAGCATTTTCAGTTTCTGAGTTAAATTAAAAAATAATAAAAATCACCCTTTATAACACTTTATATGACGTAATGATTCCTTTCCTGTATGTAATTTTGTATCTTGTTGTTAAATGTTTGCTGACTGCTGTATAATAAACCAGAATATGATCTCCGAGAGCAGTTAGATTATCTGTTGTTATGTGAACTCATTACAAGCTGTTCATGAATGATTATTATATTTTACTGTCTCAAGCGCAAAGAAGTGTATAACATGACTAGACATTTGCTTCTAATTACATCAATTTGAAAAAGGCTTGGCAGATTCTAAATTAGAACTCATCTGCATAAACCTCATACTCCACACGCAGCCTGCATTGTTGCACGTCTCATAAATAGAAGGCAGGAATGACTGAACAGGAAGAAATGAAATGAAAAACTAGACAGCAGTGACTTTATTTTCAACTGTCGCTTTTGAAATGCGTTAGAAGAATGATTGTTTTGATCACTGCGAAGTCAAAGTCTATCGTGTTTGTATTGCGTTTCCTACATTAGCACCAGCACCAAACAGACACTGGGAGAGGTCATTTCCCCTGTCTGGAACATTGTGTCAGCAGAGAGGAAAAGTGATGTCTTCTTTTAAAGTAATGGCTGTCATAAATGCTGAATTCTAATTTGCACATCCCTGTTTACAGCGTGGCTTCAAATAACGCACAGATGTTTTATGAGTCACTTCAGTCAGATTCCATATCTCTTTGAGAGAGAACATGATTCTAAATGTGCAATGCGTTTTATTTCCTGACAGACGTAATGAGAGTACAACAGAATAATCTATTGCACTGATCATTGTAACTATTTCATTATTATTAAACCATTATGTTGGTCCCAATGGGGTTTAAATCTATTTTACTAGATCTGATATGATCAGATCAGATCATAAAAGGAACCACATCCAGACAGCACTGAAATTCTGTATCATGAACATCCAATTGTGATACAAAAACGGAAATGACAGAACTGAAAAAAGCTGAATCTCAAATTATTTACAGCATAAGGAATACTTACAAAAGAATTAAATAAAAAATCTAAATAAGGAGATACTTTTTTATTTGCAAATGGCAACCTATTGTAAAATGCAGGCTTTGGACATTTTCTAAAATTTTGCTTTGAATCTTTCTACAAAATGTCCACATTCGACCCAACCATTAATTTGATGTTTCTATATTAATATTTTTTATATATTTCACTACAAATCAAATTATTTTTAATTAAGTATATTCAGTGCTATTTTAATCATTTAGTGTCTCTATTTTAAGCAAAGGCTTCCGCCTACACCTTTACAGTTAATATGTATTTGTTTTGTTGGAAAGTTGTTTGTGAGACCCGAAATAAATAAAAATGAAATTTCAGTTTGTTGCTGATGCAACATTTCAAATTTTCATTCAACAAGTTTTTCAAGTAGGCTGATATTTGATTTCCATTTCCAGACATGTTTTAAAAGTTTTACTTCTAGCTTTAGCAAACTATATTCTTCTCTGTGTACAGAATTATATGCTTGACTTTGAGTCTGAGTGACTCAGTCAGACCCCAAACCTGTTATTAAACACTAATTTGTTTTCCTAAAAACATAAATCATACAGTATTCAAAACTATTTATTATTCAAGTTTCATGGCTATGAAAGTTTCAGTGCAGAATTTATCATTCTAAAAGATGAAAGCGTGCTAATCGTCTTCATGGTTAAAAATATTCTATTCTGTGAACCTGCATTGCTGTAGGAGCTTTCTAAACACAAGTCTGCTTCCTTACAAGCTGTGGCAATGTTGAGGGTCTGAAGCTAATGTCGTTGACGCTTGCAAGCCAAGAGCCAATCCATCAGTCTGAGGTCGGAGGAAAAAACAACAACAGCGAGGTACTTCATCGTTTTAAAAGGCTATTAATCATAGCAGTCTCCGCTGTCAGCTTCCGCTCCCATATTTCCAGGGGAGGAATCAGAAACAAACCTCTTTCCCTAGTTTCTCCACCAGCAGAAACATCGCATCATGTGCTTGCCAAGCGGCAGGAAGAGCCGCTGTCTCATGTGTGCTCTCACACACTCAAAACACACTCTCTGTAGTTTTCCCATGAGCCTTAGGGATATGCGGGCCACACACATGTGTTTGTGAGAGGAAAGAAGATAAGCAGCGATCAAAGAGGCATGTGAGGTTTATAGCCTCACAGAGAAACTGAGCAGGCTGTAGGTTCCAAAACAGACAACAGAAGCTCAGCTTCCCTGAGTACATACAGCTATTTTTATAACGTACACCTTCTGGTTCTTTCCATGCATTCGTTTGTGTAGTTACGAGCATATTTTTCTGATTCACACAGTATTAACATTAGGATAATCATTTGTGCACATTCTAAAAAAATTGTGCTGTATAGCACTAAAAGTGGTTCTTGTCTCGTAATCATATAGGGGAACCACTTTTTATGATATATAGAACCATATTTTGGTGCTTCAGTGGTTCTTTGGGATGACTGAGGTGCTATATAACTGCTGAAGAACTATACAGGGGCTTAACAGATTCTTTATATGGAAACGGTGCGATATTGAACATCGGTCACCCTAAAGAACCTCTGAAGAACCACTGAAGCACCACGATATGGTGCTATATAGCACTAAAAGTGGTTCCCCTATAATTACGAGCAAAGAACAACTTTTAGTGCTACATAGCAGCATTTTTTAGAATGCAGTGTATTTGTTTTATATAATCAAAATAAGGTCAAATGTAGTTATTCACATATTTTTATTCTGAACTTATGTAAAGTTTTTTTCTGTATGTTGTGAACATTTTAGGACTCTTTTTAGAAAACAAATAAAAAGGTTTTGTCTACAAAGCCAAAGGAGAAGCAAACACTTGAATTATGATCTCAAAACTGTTCAGAATGCAGACATCTTGTTTTTTATGAATGGCCCTCAATTCTTCGATTTTTCAGTGCAATACATCCCTTTTGTTAAATTTGCACTTGTAGCCTGTACCATAATAAAAGTTATTTGTTATTATAAAGCTGTATGAATTTTAATGCATTCATTATGCTCCCTATTAGTTATTCATCTTAAAAGTTAAATGTATGTATAGATATGAATTGGAAAGGAATTACAATTTACAGTATAATGACTTGGTTATAATTTTGAAAAGGTGTTCAGTGTAATACAGTAGTTCCTTATGAATACATTTAGTATGCATTACATGAGCTTACAGAATTAACATCTTTTTGTTTCATTTTTATGCATATTTATGATTTATAAAATACCTTCTTATTCATTTTCTTTTTCTATATTCATGAAATATCAAACAGTGCCATTATCGGTCTAAAAAGAATAAAAGGGCTCTAGCTTCGTCCTTTAAAAGATTGTGATTGTTCGTCATATGAACTTAAAGACAGACTCATATCAGCCACTCTCAGTTCACTCTGGTCAATAACGTTCAATAGCTCACCTGAATTCCTCTCACACAGAATCGACTTGATTATGCTCAGTAAATATGCTTCCGAATAAATAAACCAATTTGCTCTCATAGGAAATACGTACCTCTGTACACTTTTTGCAGAGCCACACAATAGCATCAGGTACATATTGCTACAGCTTTGAGACACAAAAGTCAACTGGGAGCGCTAAAGAGAAGAACTGTATCGGTCCGCTAAAGAATGTGTGTCAGTGTCACGCAATCGGAGCGGGACAACCAATGCCATTTTATAACGTAAGCTATAGCGTAATGGAGCAACAGTCACAAGACACATGAGAGCCAATGCCATTTCGCTGCCTGGACATTTTGGTAGATCTTTAATCTTTTTTACAGTATTTGCGATGTTGCTGTTCTTATGATCCATAATGCTTCACAAATGAAAAAAACGGATTAATTACGATTAAAAATAAATATACTAACCATTATCTTCACTGACTTGCAGCTAGATAAAGCGATTCTTTCCAACACCACATTTACATTCAAGGATACAAGGAGTTTTTTGTGTTTGTTCTACCTAACTGATCAAAGATCAGTCAAACATCTAGCATCTGTGATCTAACAAGCTAAAGACGCTTCAAACCTAAGGACAGACAGTCCAATTTTAGATGAAACATGCAATGCATCCGAAATGGCCATGTTCTCAAAGCTGATCTGCTGTTTACACCTTTTACTTTAGCCTCAAGCACCAGGGCCGGAAATGAGGTCATGACTGGTGTGGTGTGGACTCATGTGTGCACCTGCTGTCTGTTCATTGACTGTGTGGACGTGTGTAAATCTGGCATGTGTTTATTGATCCGTTACACCACCGTTAGCCCCTTTATCAGCCGTGAAATGGCCTTCTGTCTACCTGCCTGCCGATGTCTGGCAGTTTAATTCCTTTGGGTGGTAGAATAAGCCTGATTCATTAGTGCAATAAAAGTGCTTTAGCGCACACAAAAAACACGCGAGCCGACGGAATGCTAAATCTGAACAATAAAACAAGCTGTTATGAAAAGTGTTTTAACGTCAGCACATTTAGTTAAACGATCTCCGATAATCTAAATTATGCTAATCTAATTATCTTTACACAGTCACAAAATGCAGATTTTTTAAAGGTTTTAGATACAAACTAGTAAATACATTAATAAAATGAAGCCAGTGTGCATTCATAAGATAAAGAAACTGTGGAGGAAAAAAGTAGGCGATAACTGTGTAATTTTAACAAAGTTAAGGGACTCATGATTGCACCCACACCTGACCCTCATTCCCTGGACTCCTTATAACCCTTGTGTTTTGTTCTGTTTAGGGTCAGGTCCAGTTGTATTATGTTTTGCTCTAACGCTGACCTCCAGTTACTTACCTGTAGATGTTACCTGTTGTTTGTGGATTTATTTACCCGTGGATGTTACCTGCTGTTTTGGATTTTCTTACCTGTCTTCTGTTCACCTGTTCCCTGCAATAAACTATCACCAGTCTCCTTTAGTTCCCTGTGTGGCCTCGTCTTTCCGTCTCCTTGTGAAGTTGTTACAGATACAGCCTTCATCTGGAAGGCTGTACAGTATAAAACACTATTCTCTCAGAGCACAAATTTCTTTCTTTCATAGCATAATATCCCCTCTTTTAAATGTACTTTTAATTTAAAGGAGAACATAATGTTCCATGCTGCTTGAGATTCTGATTCATGGTCTGAGAAGCACCATTACAGTGGTATATACCTTTTTATACACAAGTTGAGGTTTTGAATAATGAGAGGATCAAAGTTAATGTGAATTAGGAATTTAAGAATCTAAATTAAAAGTTAATTGAGGGATCAGACAGGGTGCTTTGAATGAAATGAAGGAATTATGCTCATTGGCGGTGGTTGAGCAAATTTCTAAAGTGTATTACTGTAACTTCATAGCATCAGCTGAGATCTACCAGCCGTAGAGTTCCATTATACTATGTTTAATCTACATCAGGAGCTTTAAGTGAATAATGCCTTGATTGAGAACATTGTGTCTTTTTGCTTAACTTGCAGCTACAGTACAGACAGTGTCGAGAACTTAGATGAATAATCTAATCAGGAAAATGACTTTACGAGCATCATTTCCCTTTAGGTATTAATAAAGTTATCTGATCCAATCCATAGACAGACAGACAGACAAAATGCATTTTTTCATTATGTACTCACCCTCGTCATTCTAAACCTGCATAACTTTCTTTCTTCTGCAGAATACAAAAGAAGAGATTTTGAAGAATGATAGGAAACAAACAACATTGGCCCCCTTCAAGAATAAAATATGATACAGGTTTTAAATTATATTATGGTAAATACAAGATGGAAGTTTTTTGTATGAACTACAGTATTTCTTGGAAAAAAAATGTTTGCCAATCAAGTGTATAACTCCCGTACACAGCCCTCTCCCCGTCTTAAGACCCCAAATTTAGAAACATGATTGATTCGATGAATCACCCTCCTACAGAGGTAAGACAGCACTTAGCACACTATGACCTGGGGTGATGTTAAACGATTAGCATCTCGTGAAGGGTGCTTCGCCCTTGGGGCTTGAATGAATGATTAAAGCATGCTATTAGTCAGTTTGCTAGATGCATAGTAGAGATCTGGGGACAAGTCAAAAGAGTCCTTCAGTCACTGAAATGAATCAATACACTAGTTACAATAGTTAGCCAATACTCCTGGCAATAATGTCATTATTATCTTGCTATTACAAAGCACTAATTGTTTAGAAGAAAAATGCAATTGACATAAACAATGTTGTTTCTTCTTTATGTTTGCAATCTGTTGCCACAAATATATGTAGTAGATGTAGTGTATTCATGTAGATTCAGAACATTTTGTATGTAAAAGGCATCAGATGGTTTGCAGACTGTGGGTGTGTTGTCTGAAGCTGATACTAATCTGTATGTGACATAATTGGTTTGCTGTCCTCTGAAATGCCCCATACTGTCAATGCCAAATGCCAATTGCTCTGTCCCTCCATGTATATATTACATTACAGATGGCATGTCAGCAGTGGGGTATTGTTCAACTGTCATGCCTTCTGGTTTCAAGCATGACTTCCTGTTTTCTAAACCTATATCCATAGTTGACTCTGAATGACATCTAAGATGCTATTGGATTGCATGAATTAAAGAGATCTATTACACAGGTCTCTGGAATACTCCATTCTGGTCAAACACACTATCCACCGGTAAGATTTTCTTCAATGACTATCACAATAGTGGGCTTCTTTACTTCCTAAAGGGTGGTATGTCTTTGTTTTTTGTCTGTCTCAATGAGTTTGCATCTATACAATGAAAGTCACCGAGATCAACTGATGTTTGGATACCAGCATCTTCATAATATTTTCTCAGTGTTATGCAGACGAACCCTGAGTGGGTTTATTTGACAATATCAGATAACCGGAAATAAGTAACAGATGAACAATATGTCCAGAACAGTCCATGAAATCTGTGACATCCCAGGTAGCTGATGACCATAAAGTCAAGCACACCTCTAATTCCTGTTGTTCTTCAGAGCCTCATGACGTTTTCCACACTTCTTTTGTGACAAGACCTCATAAATCACTTGATCTCCTGCTGGTGGCTTGTGTCCTTCTCATAGTGGTTTTGTGTGTGTATGAACTTGTTTGAGAGGAAAAGGCTAGCATCTCTTAAGATTTGCTGCTGAGACACCCAAAACTTTTAACCAAAACAGACAGCTTTTTTTTTAAGCCAGTGCTTTTATGTTAATCAGATTTGTCATTGTTGATGTTTGAAAAGTTTTAAAGATGAAGTTTGAAACTGGGGGGCACGGTGGCTTAGTGGTTAGCACGTTCGCCTCACACCTCCAGGGTTGGGGGTTCGATTCCCGCTTCCGACTTGTGTGTGTGGAGTTTGCATGTTCTCCCCGTGCCTCGGGGGTTTCCTCCGGGTACTCCGGTTTCCTCCCCTGGTCCGGTTTCCTCCCCTGGTCCAAAGACATGCATGGTAGGTTGATTGGCATCTCTGGAAAAATTGTCCGTAGGGTGTGAGTGCGTGAGTGAATGAGTGAGTGTGTGTGCCCTGCGATGGGTTGGCACTCCATCCAGGGTGTATCCTGCCTTGATGCCCGATGACTCCTGAGATAGGCGCAGGCTCCCCGTGACCCGAGGTAGTTCGGACAAGCGGTAGAAAATGGATGGATGGATGGATGGAAGTTTGAAACTGCCTTTGGTTACGACATCATAACCCTGTAACCAATCACGGAAACAGATTTGTGTCATGGATATGTAAGGATGGCGCATAGACTCGGCATTGAAAATATTGCTGCTGTTTCGGCTCTGCTTCTACAACACGAGCATGTGCTGCTCACACATCGAATGAGGCACGCATACCTATAATCAGTGGTATGATCTCACGTGATTGAATGTGGATGGAGAAAATTTACATATTCATGAACCTGAGAATGCTAAATAAAGCAAGGATGTAGACTTTCATTCAAGTCATTTTAAGGCATAAAGAAATAATAATCACACTTTTTTTTACATATGCCATTTTAATGCTTAAAGATGTTAAAAGTGATACAAGTATTGAATGCAGTGGGGCTTTAAAGGTTCTCTATGGAAACATTCATCCCAAATTTTTTATTCTAAATTATGGTAATCTGTGTGTTCTTTTCTATCCAAGAAGTACATGGGATTGATTTGAAAAAAATGTTGTGATCAGCTGCTGTCACTGTTTTGACACTGTTAAATGTTTTACCTTTTAATTATCAACGTTCCATCAGAGGAACACCCAAGTTTACTCAAATCTATATAAGACAAACTTTATATCACTGTGAAGGTCAAACCAGTTTACTACAATATAAAATATGCAGAAAAATGTATTGGTCTAAAATAACTCTCTCATAATGATTATTTAAATGAGTTTTGGTCAGCATATTTTTTTGTCTTTGTTCATACTTTAGGTCTGTATTTCAAAGCATTCATAATTTGCAGCTTTTTAAGTGTGAATTGGGCATTCACATGAGTATTCAGTTTAATATAGTAAATGTTTAACAACAATCGAATGCTAATAGTATGCAGTGAATGTAAATAACAACAATTGTGTGTCTCTCTGCAATCTTCACAACAGGTTAAAGTATGTTTTTGTCTATTGTAGGTACATGTTTTCTTTTGTAAAAGCAAATAAAAACACAGGTAGATTTAATTTCCCCACAAAATACAATAAAAAGCACCTAATCAAACCCATTTACCAAACAGCACTCAGCTTTGCCAGCGGATAATACAAGAGCACATTACAATACGAGATAAAGCTGTACAGCTAGACCGCTGGTCTCTGGGCTTCCCTCGAACATGTCTGGTGCTGCCCATACAGCGGTCTTCATGTACATGTATCATATTAAAGGCATAACTCACAGCAGCCAGACCTACAGTATCACAGCTTGGCAGATGGACAGGTTTATTGGGCACAAAGAGGCAAATATGTTTTGCTTTTATCTGTGAAGCAGCAGGGTAATTTGAAAGGCAATAATGGAGATTTCCTTTCAGCAGCTGGAGGTGAGGAGGAACCTGTCACAGTCTTTTGTGTGGTAATGAAAGGTGTAAAATGGTGCGTCTGCCTGCCGAGAGGGAATTGCATCTGCTGAGCATATACAGTGAGATGTGCCAGAAGCTCTACTGTGTTTTTCTTTTGTGATGGGGAGTTTTTTTTTAGGTGAAACTTATGGATATAGATGTAAAGTTATGGTGGGATTAAACTGTGCTTATTTAACCGGTACCTTGAAATAGTAACAAATGGGAGAGCTAGATCACCTGAAGCAGCAATGCGTGTGAGTTACATTATGAAGATGGAAAGAACGCCAGAGAGAAAGAAAGGGAGGATGCGCCAGAAATAGGTTGTTTAAAATTGAAATAGGCGTGAAAAATTGTTAATTGTTGTGTGTGAAAATGTAAGGACTTATAACGGGTGTAAGAGTATTCGATTAGTGAGAATAGTTTCCCCAAGTAAATTTTCCTACCATAGTAGGAAAAATTGCTTTTTAAATTTCTTTGTTCTGTTTAACACGGTAGAAGATGTTTTTTAAAAGTGTAGGAAAGCAAACATTTCTCGAGCACCTAGTTAATGGTGGCCAAGAACGGTTTGGTAACTAGCTTTTTTTTCTCAAATATCTAAAAAAAAATACATTTATACAGATTTGGAACAACTCAAGGGTGAATAAATGATAATATAATTTTTTTGGGGGTAGAACTGTCCCTTCATGGAGTTCATGGGTATTAAGGAATGCAATATAGCAGTGAGTGAGTGACCAAATAGTTTCGATATTTTTCCAATTTAAAACTTGACTCTTCTGTACTCATATCGTGTGCTAAGACTGGCGGAAAATGAAAAGTTGCAATTTTCTAGGCCGATATGGAAGTTTGCTGCTGTAACATGGCCGCAGCAGGCGCAGTGATATCACACTCCTTGTGCAAGCATTTGGTCACGTTGGATATGATGACGGAAGTTAGCCTATTTCCACATGCGCTGCCTGATATCACTGCGCCTGCTGCAGCCATGTTACGGCAGCAAACTTCCTTGATTATTACACTGGAATGGGAGTTTAGTTCCTAATCATATCGGCCAAGAAAATCGCAACTTTTCAGTATGCGCCAGTCTTAGCACATGATATAAGTACAGAAGAGTTTTATATAGAAAAAAAATATAGAAACTCTTTGGTCATCTTTGAACGCGATGCTATTGGTGTAATTGGATTCAATGATCTATGCTAAGCTATGGTAAAAGTGCTATCGCCAGACCCGGAGATCGGCTGAATAGACTCCAAAACGTTAAAACTCATCTTATTAACTCTGGGGGAGTTGGAGAATGAGCCTATTTCCAAAAAAAGTGGAGTGTTCCTTTAAGAAATTTAATCATTGTTTTCAGGGGTTCACCCGACGCCACCAAATAACATGGGCTGTTGACTACCGGTAGAGTACCTACAGTATACATATGGTAGTAAATGTGTTTTGCCAACATTTCATCTGAAAATAAACCGAAAATGCTCGAGTGATGTACTGTTGCCATAGTAACTGCATCACAATCAAAAATGATTACAGTTTGATGTCTATTTACTTCCAGGTGAAAATATTACCAGCATGTAATCAAACTTTTGCTGAAATATTCAAAACCCTGTGTAGGCACATATAGTTAAAATAATATGCAAGACCCCACCACAATCTTTTGTTTTCATTTATTTAGGGGGATAAAAGTCTTAATTACAAACCCTTACCATCCCCCTAAACTTAAAATTATAAACGAAACCGACAGATATTGAGAAGAAAATACAAGTGAATGAACGATAACAGCAATGTTCTCATGAATTTTATCACCTCATTGTGCCATGCCAGACTTTAATCTTGTTAAAGAGAGATAAGACAAACATGAAAAGAAAAAAATATTTCCAGATACTCCAAAAGTATGAGTTTTTGAGGGGGACTTTTGCTGCAACATCTTCACCACGGCTACACAGATTACACTGAATACAATGTGCCAGTCTGAATCAAAGACTCCATTGGCAAACATTATTGCAATGTGGCTCTGTGCATATGAAGCTTCTATTGATGCTGGATATGTCTGTGTAATCTCCTAAATCTCATTTTTTTCTCTTATATAATGGATTTATATGAGGGATATTCAGCGGCTTCAACTTTAATGCTAAAATCATAAGATGACTTATCAGAAAACCAGAAGAGAAAGATTATGAATGTAATCCCCCCACTGTATTAGATCAAAGAAACAGAACATATCACAGTTGGTGATGGAAATACATTCATCATGATCACATGATCGCCTGTCTAATCCATTTAACAGAGAAGTCACGGTTTGGGTATCTTGGACACACCACCGGTCATCTCCTTTCTAATATTTGCTATTGTGACATCTGAAAATGGAATGCAGCCAGTGTATCTCATTGCAAGGGGGGGGGGTGTAATGTGATATATGTGATATAAATTATATTTACTAAATACAAACACCTTCCGGCGTCCAGCAGCAGGTTAATTAATTTGTCAGGAAACATGGCTCATGGTGAGATAAGGCGTTTATCTGTTAAGAGAAAATAAATTTAGCAAACAGAAAATTAAATAAGCCTCATTATTACATGGTATATGTATTATATTATTTATCTCTGTCTCACACTGTCGTTTCTTTTTTTGGCTTTCTCTCGCTCCTCACCTTGTGTCTGGACACCTGTCGGCCACCTTTCCTGCCCCGCTCCCAGCAGGCTTTGCTCTGACAGCTGACCCCGTCTGGTTGCAGAGACGCATGGCTGCTTCCGTCCTCTCTGAGACACATGTCCTCTCGTCCTTCCCTGTCCCCCCACAAGGTAGGGTGACCGTCTCTGTCGGCCTGACGTCCCCCATGGGGTCATCCTACTGCCTCCTTTTCCTTGCTCTCTCAGTTTTAGATGATGACCCTGTTCATCTCGTTAGCTTTACTTTTTGTCTTACTTTCACCCTTATTAAGAATCGCTCTTCTAGCAGGCTTGTTAATGTCTCCGTGCCTTACTTCATACTATATCTTATGCATGTACATACAGATTCACACACACACACACACAGTAATCATACACTGCTTTTTGTTCAACACCCCTGGGAAGCTAAATTTGATAAAGGGCACAAGAGAAAGGGGAAGTTAACCTCAGATGGTCTCCTGGCATAAACTGTTGAAATATATACACTCATGTTATTTTCAATGGCTGCTTCCAAAACCAGAGTTGGCTGGAGTGTACTGCCCAGTCGGTCGATGATTTCACAGGCAGTGTTTTGTTTGAAGGGACCTCAAACGAAATTGGCTTCACACAGGCTTTTAAAGCACAGTAAATGTCACGCTGTATAATATTAAATTAAATGTCCACTGAAACTTTTTCTAATTAAATTTAGTTAAAATGCAAGCTTAAAATGGAAAACAAATTCTCCATCGCTCATTCAGCTATTTTTATGACCTTAATAAGCAACCACATGGGGCGCTGTATCTAGGTCTGTTTAATGGGTCGCTGTGTTAGTATTTTCTGTTTTGGTAACTGTGTATATATAAACATCGTGTTTTTAGATGTTTTTTGTCGTGATGGATTGCTTAATGTTGCTTTTAAAGAGATTTCCCTTAACCCTTAACACTTGAGCTATTAAAGGGATAGCTCACGCAAAAATGAAAATTTTGTCATAATCTACTTACCCTCTTGTCAAACATGTATTACTTCCTACTGTAAAGCACAAAAGAAGATAATTTGAAGAATGTTAGAAACCAAACTACTCTAGTGCCCATTCACGTCTATTGTATGGACACAGAACCAATGCAAGTCAATGTCCAGACTGTTGTGACATGAGACCTTCTCACATTGAGCAGAGAGTGCTGGGTCCCTTTTCAATAAAAGTAACTAAAAATAAGATGTTAAGAATGTACAAGTGTTCCAGCGATCGTACAGGTTTCGGAAAGTTTTTTGAACGTATAAAACTGTTTCGTAACAATTTTTGGACAATTCTCCCGAAAAAAAGCATGCGGCAGCAAGGAGAGCAGGAGAAGGAGCATGCGCAGACCTCACTTTCACTTGTGTGCAGGATAGAGAGAGAGCATACGTTCGCTAAGTTCAGGTGTTTCTTTGTTCACTGCATTTGGGTGATGAATGTTACATAAACTGTGGATATTTCGCTGGATTTGGAGATCGTTTGAAAGTGATATATGGAGCCGTCCCAGCGCTAAAAAACCCTACAAATAGAAAAGACGCCTTACCCTCATTCTCTCTACTTTTTCGCAGCATCCCTCCTCCGCCCCAACTCCTCACCATCAGCGTATTTTTACCACAGCATAACAGGGGGGAGCGACCTGAGTCCGGGCACACATCAGACCCAGGGCCCTCTCTCCCCAGACAAGGGGCGGGTGCTCCGAGTTCGGAAGAACCACCGAGCTCGGAGCCCCCTCCCCAGAACAGCACGCATTATACGCATAATATCCGTCCCCCATCTGTAATTATTAAATGCGAGGTGAACTCGTCAAGTTGAGGTTATTAGTACTTTTGGCCACAGCACAAGCATTATTAAAGTTGATTGGTAGGCCCTATTTTTAATCAGAACAATGGTCACAAAGAGAAATGTGAAGAACAGTTATCCAGGACTAAGAAAGCCTGTGATGTAATTGTGTACGTGTACACAAGCCGACTTTAATTCCCATTATCAAAGCCATAGTCTTTTCCACCAGCAGTGCACCTGGGCCACCCATCGAGCACAGCTGGCAAAACTCTAAAAGATATAGCGAAGCATGAGGTGACCTTTTGATATAAAGCCACATACAAAATTCAAGGAAGCAAAGAAAGAAAAAGGCCAAAAAGAATCCACCCCCTAAATGTTTTTGTCCCCATCTTTGGTGAAAGCCAGCAGTTGTGCAAGCTAACCTTTCTCTAATTGATGTTTGTGCCGAACACACTCACCAGGCGGCCATTTTGTGGTGGGAAGGAGAGCAGCCCGAAGCACAGTGGGGTTCTTTAATGTAGTGCAGCCGCTGAAATTGCCGCCTTCCTCTGAGGAAGCAAATGCAACTCAATATACAAATGATTTACAGCTTGTTATTTTAGGCTGTTTTTATGTGAGAGTTTGAAATTGACTACTCCAAAATTATGGCCACTACACTTTTGATTTTGGCAAGAGAAGCGTATGGGCTCAGCTGAGAGTTCACTTTAGAACCAACATATGGTTCAGCTTTAAAAATGGCCATAAATCAGCAATAAGAACCACAAAATAACTCTGAAAATGCTTACCCTGAATTTGGTGTATAACTTGGCTGTTTAAAGCTACCTTTTATCAAATTTGTTGTGCGGCAATATGCAACAGGTTGTCAATACATTTTTGTCTAACTTATGGTTTAAAATCACCCAAACTTGATGCTCCAAAGAAATTGAGTAGTCTTATATGTCTTTCATGTGTCTTATACAATCTGATTTTACAAGAAAACATAGCTATTTAAAAAAATGGTGATTTTATATGAATTTCTATTACGTGAATCAACCAGATAACCCACAAATCAACCAATAGTTACAAAATGCAATGATATTGTGTTGGTCTTATGACCACTTGTGAAATGTTGTCCATGGTCCTGATCCTTTAGAGCAATAGCCCTTGAGGATACTATGACGCTCTCCAAGGTTCTGAAAGAGGCTTTATTATGGCAAGTGTGATAAATACAATCCGATGACTTTTAAGGCATTCATTGTGTTCATAATGCCACACATACATTGCATGTGTTTACTTTCGCTTGACTCAATGTTTGTCAAAGTATAACTACAAAGTATTTCTCACGTACCGCCAAAAAGATAGGAAGGATGGACTACCCCCAACATTGCATTTGATTCCACACCACAGGTTTGCCAGGCGTTTAAACTCAAAGGCAAATTGCCTGTAATAGTCCTTTAACCCCCTGTAGATTCTCCCAGCATTTTAGGCCATTTTTGTTTTCAGTCGAATGCAACGTCCTGACCTCTCTCTCACCACCCTGCAAAGTTAAGTTGCTCCTTTTTCTGGCGTGAGAGCGCCTACCGCAAGGTCATTGATTTGTTCAGGGTTAATGCAGCGCACCTCAACTCCACAACACCTGGTTGAAAACAACACATAAAGAAAAGCTAAGTAAAAACTCATGGGACCAAAACCACAGACTTTTTTTCTATGCCTGAAGCCCCAGGCAACTGTCGGGTGAAGACAAGACTCAAACCTAAAGCTGTAATACCTTGCATACAGTAGGGACATGTATTCCTGGAGGCCTCCAGGGCTGGTTTGTGTTGACAGATGGACGCAGAGGAAAATAAAGAGTTTTCGGCATTTTGATCATGTATCATTTATGGTATAAACAGTCTCACTTGGAGAACTACAAGCTGCTTTATGAACATGCTTTCAGTGCAGACTCAAGAACACACAAGCAGACCTTAAAGTAAGATGGGATTTTTTTTATTAAAGTATCAAAACAAAAAATGACATAAAAAACTGATAAAGTTAAGTGACAGTATTAAGTCACTCAATCTGGTTAATCTTTACTATTCTATGAGTTCCAACTTTGCAACAATTTTGTCTTTTGAATGCAAACTTTTCATCTTGGCAAATCACAGTTTGAGACATGACTGTGAAATCTTCAACCGCTTCAAAGTAGACATATTTTTTCTCAAGAGAAACATATGAGAAGCAGAAGAGCTCCTGTGAATCCTAATCCAATCTAGGAGACAAAAATGACATATTAAAGATATCTGATTTCTCATTTTGTCTTTCCTATGGGAAAACATCTGTTCTGTATTATGTAGGCTAGTAACTTATAACTCTCATTAATGTTTTTCTTGCCTATATAATCTAGTGAACACAAGCCAAAATGACAAAAGAGAAAACTCCTGGTGTCATGTGACTGGGCACAGAAGCAGGTTAAAGGAGTTGGGTATAGAAGATAAGCCTCAGGTGCCTTCTTGGAGCTTTATGTTCTTTAAAGAACATGGAGGAATGTCATAGATCAGAGATGGGTTAATAATGGATGACTTTCTACTCAAAGTAGAGGTTGAGTGAGCAGTGTCTGTCCACTGTCAAAAACGGACATCTCCGATTACATATATGATAAGATCTGATAACATGTAAAATATCTAGTTGGTTTAATAAAGTTAACATCATATCGGATAGCAAAAGGGGTACAAAAGTAAGAAATTGACCACGAAAGGACTCTGGTATAAATATTTTGTTCTTGTAATAGTCACATCTGGCTTTACTGAATGTGTTTTGCTACATTGTTTTTATCTCACAGATGCTCATTACATGTCCACTGTCGCTTGTCAAATAGTTATTCTGTGTTGAAGAGGTTGACTAAGAACAGTAATTATAACAAACCGCATATACAATTATTATGTAAATTAGCAAAAATTACAATTCATTAAAAATCAGTTTTCCTATTTTAGGACAGATGCTTGCGTAACAATTTAATTTCATCCCAACCAGGGACTTTCCTGAATGACTCTGCATAATGCTATTGCATTTAACACAGCAAGACCGACCTACCATAGTTATATTTCCTAATCAAAAGAGAAAAATGAAAACACTGCATTGAACGCACTAGCAGCCATCCTCCCAAGATGGCCGAACTTTCAACGCGGCTTGATGTCGATTAACAAGCTCTATTAGTCCTAAACCATAAAATCCATGTACACACACGCGAGAGAGAGCGAGAGAGAGAGAGAGAGAGAGAGAGAGAGAGAGGGGCATGCACAATAAAACATCAAACAAACGCCTTTCAACGCCGTTCAATTTTAGACAGATCTCCACAGATGCACACATATGGTTCAGTGCATACATCAGCACACACGTTCACTCCTCTCAGGTGGAACAGACCCAACTGCATGCATATTCAATTTGCCGGCGAGAAAAAATTGTTATCTGCAGATGCATAATGACGATTGCCAGAGAGTGGGCATGCAAAAGCATTGTTTAATGAACAGTGTGTCTCTGCCTGCAGCCTTACCCAACACTCACTGATGTTGCAGGCAGATGTGGGCAGAAGATCCAAAGGCAGAAAGATGCGTGACATCAGGAGGAATGTGAAGAAACAACCTGCGTCTTTAGTTGGCAGCAGTTTTTCACACATCACCCAAGGCACGTTGATGTTCTCTTTCTTCTTCATCTCTTTCGAAATGTTAACTGAGCCACAGGGAACTAGTGGGCAAGAAATAAGAAAAGAAAAGAATTTCCCCCCCTTTGTCTCGTTTTGTGAACTCTAAATAGAGATGCGTGCCTCTCGCTTCAGCTATGAATCACTCTGCTCCGTGCGAATACATCTTGCACTTCACAGGAATGGCGTTCACAGAGAACGTAAAACTGAGGATGATGCCTGATATGCGAGCACTCTGAGATCTGGCATACATTAAAACTTGGACTTGAGTGTTCTGCACGGTGTTCAGACATTTGATATGCAAACGCAGCACCATCACTGTGAAACGCATTCTCAGCAGCGCTCTTAATCTTTCATAATGCAGCGATTTATTCACTGTTTTAGGAGCAAACGATCTCTGAAACAAAAGAACCTCTGCTCGAGAAGGCAGAAAGCAACAAAAAAAGGGCATTAACGCATAATGCTCCTGTGCAAATGGAATGGAATGGAATCTTTTGTGAATACTAGCGCAAGACGAGGAGGGTAATCCAATGGCTATTTTTTTTTATTAATCCAAAAGAAAAACTCACACAAGCACACGAAACACAATCAAAACCGGACAATGAACTGAACACAGTCACCAATTTTAATAGGGCAGATAATCAGAGACAAACAGGTGATAGTGATAAACTAATGATGACTTAATAACATAGAAATGCACAGACAAGAAATCCAGAACTAAAACATAACAGAACCGTGATAGCAAATAAAAAGGGTCATGTTTAGGAAAAATATCTGTCTGAAGTGGGCATAAAATGGGCTCCTGCAAACGCAGACAAAAGCAAATGCATTGAAAAGAACTGTAATACCTTTCTAACAGATGTGAGTTTTAATGGAGCAAGATTAAATTGCCCAATATGTTCTCTGAACATATTAATCAATGGGTTGGAGATGACAGGTTTTCATATGTTTGCCTATAAACCAAAATTTACAAATCCACCCAAAGCCGTTATTGATTTTGAAGGCCTTTAGTGTTGCCTGAGAGACAGAAAGTCACAGCCATCAGAGTAGAATGTCATGAGGAGAAATGACCACTGATCGATAGAAAAATACCTCTGATTGCCTCTTACTCTTCCAGACACCGGGCCAAAAATAATCACCTTTCTTTGTTTTATGATGTGAGACAGAGTAGCACCTCTAAATGTGATGTGTTGCTTCTGTACAAAGTTCTCTTTTGCAGCTATAGCTTCAACTTTAGAAATTGTATTTATAATTGTATTTATTCATTTAATTGCATTTATTTATTTGTATAAAACATTATTTTAAATAAATAAATGCATTTATTTAATTTTGTTGCAGGTCCTATGTTGTACCTTCTTCGTGGAAATTGATTGCAAGTGCAAGCAAAACTGTGGTATTTTTTGGTCTACGAATCATACTCTCCCAGAAGACTTTTATTTTGATAACACATGTTAATTGACTGCTTAATGAATTAGCATTTGGATTTCAGTTTGAATGGCCAATATTCAGATTTATCTTCTCTAAATTGAGTCTGATGTTTCAATGCAGAACATCACACATCTGCATCAATGACAATGATTTTGAGTCAAAATAATGATTGCTTTCACCAATCCAAGTTTTCTCAGATCTTCCGTTAATCAATTGAAGAGGTACACTGTCAGTTTTGCCATGTTATTCAAACAAATCGATGCATGAGCGTCCTGTTTGCAGTCTTTAGGAGACACATGGATTTTTTGTTGTATTTGAACATGAAACTGGAATGTTACATTAAAAGAACATTTTAAAAAGCTACATTTTATAAACAACCACTTGAGAAATATATATTTGCTGTGCCTGCGCTACTGTATTTGATCATGGTGTAAAATATAGTCTTTTTCTTCTCCTTCTTGATATTATTTTCTAAAGATCTAAATTGACCACTTCGAGATTCACATCTGAGAACTGTTAGTATCTTGTCAAATGTCAGGTTGCTAGGCAACGTGTCATTTGCTGTCACACACCACTTGCATGTGAATATGGTAGAGAGTGCTGCCAAAGTATTGTCCTAAAAGCTAAGGAACATTAGACGTTCCTCTATCATTTTCTTTCAATCTAATACTGTGAAATCACCAGCAATGACAAAGTGCAGAGCAATTACAAAAGCCAAATTCACTCACTTACCTTTGAACAAAGTTTATTCAAAAGACATGTAGCACTTACGGTATGGTACTTGCAGTGTAACTGCAGTGGCCCACCTGCAAGAGTGGAGGCGGCCCCTTTACCATCAAATCAGTGGAATTCATGCATTTTAAAATCGTGTAACTTACCAATGCTATGCCACTTACTAGACCTTATTATCTGTGTCAAAACTATTGGACTACTTTCACGTAGCCTCACGATGTACATCCAACTTGAAATGGTACAGCTCACTAGGTTTCCGATTACGTATTTACAATGAGCTTTTGCTGCCAATGCAACCTAAACTATATGAAAAAAGATTTTTAGGCCATACAATATCAACAACATAAGACGATATATTCTAAACGCCACTAGGTACATCATCTTTGAAAGAAAATAAAGAAAGAAGCTTAAAGGCAGCACAAGATGTTCAGACATTTAACCACCAAACGCAAATCACAGAAGGATATATTCCAGCACAGACTGAAATACTGTGCAGTGTTTCATGCGTGAGGGTGCAGGGACCTGAAGAACACATGCAACACATGCTTTTATTAATTGTTTGAATCACTATGTTGTGGCATTATTTCATTGACAAATGTATATATCCAATGCAATTTTTGTCAATATATAGGTCTATGTAAAAAGTAGTTATAACGTTTAAGGATAAATGCCACAAAATTTCAAGAAGTTTATGTGTTATCATTTTATTTGGCAATTGGCATTAAATCTGCTCTATGCACATTCCTAACTTCCGAGTGTCTAATTTATTAAAAATCCGCATGGAACATTTAACAATTATGGTTTGTTAAGTTATGACATTATTGACGTTAATCGTATAAAATATGATCTGTGAATGAGACTAACGCGTCTAGGACAGCCGTGGACTTCTGCAGGGTTAATACAACGCCTTTCTTACCCCTCTAGCACACATATGTCTGAAAGACGTCTGCAAAAGATCTGGAAAACATCTGCTGTGCAAAAACATCTACAGTACTAAACAACTTAGAAAGAGTAGTTTTACATCCATTCTTAAAGTGGTGGTGCAAGTGGTCATGCAGTCTGACTTCTTTACAATGTTAAACGTGCTGTCTTCTCATGCTTAACATGGTCAACTTGTCAAAAAACGAGTTAAATGTATTACGTAGTATTTTTGTGCTTGATACATGCCCCCAGCGATCGTACAGGTTTCAGAAAGTTTTTTTCAAATGTATAAAACAGTTTCGTATGATTTTTTGCACAATTCTCCCGAAAAAAAGCATGCGGCAGCAAGGGGAGCAGGAGAAGGAGCATGCGCAGACGTCACTTTCACTTATGTGCAGGATAGAGAGAGAGCATACGTTCGCTAAGTTCAGGTGTTTCTTTGTTCACTGCATTTGGGTGATGAATGTTATATAAAATGTTCTTCTGAGGGGAAAGAAACTGTCGTTTAGCATTCCTAAGAACCCGGAGGTAAGACAAGAGTGGATGCAGTTTGTTTTTCCCGGACAGCAACGGATATTAAACTATGATATTTTAATTTATTTGAAATTATGGCTTTTTTTAATGTTAGAAACAGGGGCGATTCTAGGATTTTTTCAACTGGGGGGCACATGAGGGGCCACAATTAATATAGAGGGGCCATTCTTATGTTGTGTATTTATGTAGAACTGTAGATATCCAAATCATTTCAAGTTCAGTAAGCTTTAAAATCAGCAATAAACAGTGATACCCTATTATCTTTTAATAGCAGTTATTCACTGCTCTAAATCAAAACAATAAAATACAATTTATATTAACTTTTCACTTTACAAAAGTGAAAGAAAAACTGTAATAAATAAAATAATCCAATGTATTAGTGTACAACTCACAAATAATAATAGAACAGCCTTATTTATATAAATGCATAATTAGCCTATATTAATCATTCATATAATAATTAAATACACAATTAATGAATTCATATAACTGTAATAAAAAATATATCCGACATCCTATTCAATTTGCATATCAGCAGTTGCAGTAAATTCGCCTCCATGAATAGACCAAATCTACTTATGTCGAGGAAGGCTAATTAGTCTTGAGCATATTGATTGTAAAATATCATATATCAATACTTTGTTAGATAGCTACTTTTTCAAAAAGGTAGCTTTAGTTTAACGTAAAATATGTGGATCATAGAAACAGTTTAGAATGGCTTAATTAATCCATTGTTATTTTAGTATTACTTATTTATTTAGCTATTTAATCATGCATTTTTATTTATTTATGATTTTTTTTTATTTGAGAATGTTTCTGGATGTCATCAAAGGACGTTTTGTCACTTCTGTGAAAACACAGTACACACTACACACCAAATTTGAGACTCATTTTATTCACTTTGCTTGACACACGATTCGCCAGATTGTCAATGTCATGTAACTTAATTTTATTTATTTAGAGTGTAGTCACGTAACTCAAGACCTCCACCTCTGAAAGTTAACGTAACGTTAGCTTTTAAAGTGTTGAGCGTTAGCCTAGATAAACATCATACGATTTGTTTCGGCACCTCGCTTGCAATATCACTTGCTTATCGGCTGGGAAAAAATCATAACGCAGGAAAACCCTGTTACATTCAGCCTCAGGAGCATAGTAACGTTAAATGTAATTATTAGCAATATGTTGGTCTGCTCTAAGAGAATACATCGAGCCTGGTCTGTCCTAACACTGAAAGACGGTAACGTTACCAAACTCTAGCACTGCAACAACTCGCTAATCGAAAAAAAATAAGCTGTATAAAATAGATCAATTTACCGTGTGTTTTTTTTCCGTTGGAAAACAGTTTGCTATTCTTGGTCCTCGTTGAGAAGCATCGCGGCGCGGAATCATAAATTATTCTACTACAAGCTGAAAGATTATGATTTGAATTTTTGAGTGACAGACAAGTAGAAGGGTGGGGGCACACTGGGGGGCCAATCAGTTTTCAGGAGGGGCCAGTGCCCCCATGGCCCCTCCCCTGTCTACGCCACTGGTTAGAAATGTATACTGGTATGACACGGGATTTCATAGTGTTGTAAACTTTGAGCTTTCACAAGCGATACATGACAAATGTCAACTATACAGTAAATTCTCTTAATGTTTTAAGGTATAAATAAAACATATTGGCAAAGCTAACGAGTAATAACGATAGGTATCATATAGAGACATCCATCTGTAGTCAAGACACGCCCACGGGAGCTCTGCTTTTTTCAGAAACAATCGTAAAGCTGTATCTGTCTTCTGTAAATGTGAGAAAACTAAATATGAGATATGAAGAACGCAGTACTACTCTACAGGTACTCAAGATTAACATAAGATTGGCAGAAACTGCTTCCGTTACCACCCCTTTAATCATAAACATCTTACAGACGTCTTCTAGATGTCTATATGACATCTGACAGCAGACGTCTCCGAGACGTATTGCAGATGAGCAAACAATGTGGTGCAGCTGTCTTGGAGATGTAAATGCAGATGTCAAAACGACGTAAGCCAGATGAAGTGTGCTATCGGGGTATTACTCGGGAGTTGTGTAGGCTATAGGTTACGTATATAAAATATGCAAAGAGGAACTTCAGCTAATTTAAAATCTGTTACAAAAAGAATATAGCGAGTTCATGACAATGTACACAACAAAACATCTTACCATTAAGACCCTTTCTCCTGGCATTTTCGGAAAGTCTTTCTGGCTCGTTGCACTTCTCAGACAAGTTTAAATTAGTTATAATTTAGAAAACGACATCTCGATCGCCACTTGCATGGTGACAGAGGGATGGCTAAAAAAACTTCAGAGCATTGCCACATCTGTAACACTCGGACACCGTTTTGGAGATCTTTGGAGATTTATCTTACTTATTTAGCAAAGACAACGATGACAACGACGACGACAAAGGATACTGTGATCACCAAACAGTTGTAGGCAAAAATGAACACCAAAATAAAAGTCCTATTTATTCATGTCAAAAATAAGATTTTTTAGGGGGTCTTACCCCCCAATGCGTGGCCGACTGGCCGTCTGTTACACCACTGAGAATATTTTTAATGTACTCTCCATTTTACTGTATTATGCATGAAAGATCATGTGATTTTCCAGTTATACACTAGTGAACTGAATAGTATGACTTTTATTTGAGTTTTAACAGCACACAATGTTTTAATGGACATCAAATGTGATGTCCAGATGACAAATTATTCAATATTTGCTATAAATGCCCCCTTGGGTTAAATGAAACCATCAAAAATGAGGGATATGGACAAAATATGAAAAAACAAAAATTGGGGGACAATGGAAACTAAGTGTGTATATAGTATCATTTATATAGAGCAGGGTTCCTCAATAGGCGGCCCGCGGGCCACATCCGGCCCGCAAGTGAATTTTTTTTGGCCCACTTGAAGCAATAAAAGTGTCTTCAGTTTCATTTGGGTCGGCATGACATCACCGCATGACTACTCACCGTGAGTAGACGTCAGTAAAACTATTTAATTTTGATCACCATAAATGTAAGAACAATAAAAATATTAATGCTGATAGGTCTAATAATTAACTCAAAAAAGTGATCCAGTGCGGAGATGAACAGAAAGTCTTGATATGGATGGAAAATATGATCCAGATTTTTTTGAAACATATTGTTTTTTAGTAATACAAAGTAATGTTTATGTAATATAATGTTACTGTTTGATAAAAACTGAGAAAATATAAATAATAAAAAATATAAATTTATATTGTGATTTTTTTAAAACAAATAAACAACATTAAAATAAATAATAATAACAACAATAAATATAGCTGCAAGCAGCAATCATCGGGTTCGAGCAGTCTAAGGCGTCCAAGGTACGTTTGCCGTCGTCGACTAGGCTCAGGAATCGCGCCGTTACACATCCACGACGGATGACAGTCTCCCACACCAAGAAAAATGACAGAAATTGTCTGTAACGGTTAATACGGACCACGCATGCTTACACTCGTATGCAAAAACAGGCGTAAACCGATAATACCCGAGGGACGAGTGAAATGAACCAATTCTCATGTCTCTACGATGTTTTGTTGCAGAGATATAGATCTTGCTAAACGGTTGCTAAGCTAACCTGTTCGGTTGCCATGGGCGTAGAATAGCACCTGCCAATTAATAACACATCAAACCACAAGTCAAACGAAACAACCCCAGTGTCTCTACGATGTTCTATTGCAGAGATATAGGTCTAGCCTAACGGTCACTAAGTTAACTTGTTTAGTCGCTATGGGTGTGGCATGGCACCTGCCAATTGATAACACACTAAGCCACAAGTGAAACGAACCAAGCCCTGTGTCTCTATGACATTCTATTGCAGATATATAGGTCTTTTTTGTTAATCCAATGCACATTCTTCAAAATAGCTTCTTTTCCCACTTTGATGCTCGGTTTGAACTTCAGCAAGTGGTGTTCACCACATGTAGATGCCAAAATGGATTGAGTTTATGCTATGTGACTGGCTGATTAGAAGATTATTAGAAGACATGTATAAAAATGCCATTTAAATGAATGATAATTCACCTTTTTGACTGTTGTGAAGGCATGCCTCTTCCTATGAGAATCACATTTTGCATGCTTGTTTTGAGGCATAATATGTATAATAGTT
Source organism: Triplophysa siluroides (assembly GCA_006030095.1). Classification (NCBI taxonomy): domain Eukaryota; kingdom Metazoa; phylum Chordata; class Actinopteri; order Cypriniformes; family Nemacheilidae; genus Triplophysa; species Triplophysa siluroides. Next base: position 902,286 of record VCII01000017.1, read on the forward strand.
CTTAATGGCAAGTCAGTTGGATTATTTATTAAGGAGTAGCGACCTTCAACGTACTCGTTTCACGCTAATATAATAAAGGACCCTGTTATGGTCACACAACTAAAAAAACTCAACATGTTTTTGATGATTATTGACCTAGAGAGTCCAAAGAAATGTACTGTGGTGGAAATTTTGAAATTGCTTGAAATTCCTTGAACAAGTTAGCAAAAGTAGGTTTTTTACATCATCACCAATAACTCACAAAACATTTGATAGACATCAATGGTTCAAGAGGCAAAGTTGTTATGAATGAGGAGATCTATCGTTTGATATCAATAGTTTGTGTATTGGGTCAAATGTCACGTGACACACAGTTGTCTAGGCCACCAAAAGACATGTACATTTAGCCATTTTTACTGTTATAGCGCCACCTAGTGTTCAAACGCCACGTTCTTTTGTATGTGACCTCGGAGTGATGGTCTTCACATATATTAAGAGCCCCATGAAGATATCTTCAAAAATTCTTGAGTTATGGCTATTTAGATACAAAAAGCTACTTCCGGGTTGGATGTTTTTGCGCCACCTAGCGACCATGAATCGAAATTTCAACTTTTTTTCGATAATTATTTACATTCACACTCAACAGAATTCATCAGCGTTGGTTTGGTTCCGATAGGGCAAAAATCCAGGGACTAGTTCATTTTTTTTTTTTTTCATAAAATGCAAATTAGCGAAAAACTTTTCCGAGCGCAAATAAAAACGGAGATATACGTTTTGTTCGGCTAGAAGCCCAATCATATTTAGGGGGACAAAAAAAGTGCTCTGTGAGCAATTATAAATAACAATATAGCTGCAAGCAGCAATCATCGGGTTCGAGCAGTCTAAGGGGACTAAGGTCGACTGCCTTCGCCGACTACGCTCAGGAATCACACCATAACACATCCACTACGGATGACATTCTCCCACATCAAGTAAAATACAGAAATGGTCAGCAACGGTTAATACAGACCACGCATGCTAACACTTAAATCCAAAAACAGGTGTGAAGTGATTATACCTACGGGACGAGTGAAATTAACCAATTGTCAAGTCTCTATGATGTTTTTTGCAGAGATATGGATCCTGATATACGGTTGTTAAGCTAACTTGTTTGGTTGTGGCATGGCACCTGCCAATTGATTGCACACTAAACCACAATTGAAACGAAGCAAGCCCCTTTCCTCTACGATGTTCTAATGCAGAGATGCAGGTCTATCTAAATGGTTGATAAGGTAATATGTTATGTTGCTATGGGCGTGGCTTGTCACTTGTCATATTATAAGACACGTATCCATGAGTTAAATGAACCAACCCCTGTGTCTGTACGATATTCTACTGCAGAGATATAGGTCTGGCTAGGCTGTTGGTAAAATAATCTGTTTGGTTGCTATGGGCGTGGCTCGTCACCTGTCATATTTTGAAACACGTATCCATTAATAAAACGAAAAAACTCCTGTGTTTCTATGACATTCTATTGCAGAGATATATGTAAACATAAAATAATTTATGTTTCTGTTGCCGGCAGTCGTCCGTGAGGGGCTGCCGGCTGTTTACTTCCGTGTTATTCTTTGATTAAAACTTTATTTAAATGTTTGCCGGTTCCCGCCTCCTTCCTTCCCTTTTAATGAACCTCGTTACAATTTACAACTTCAATAACTTCATTAACTCATCTACTGCACTCTAACTCTATTGACTGCATGTACTCATCTATTGCACTATAACTTCAATAACTGCAATAACTCATCTACTGTACTGTAACCTTAATAGCTTCATTTATACTGCACTGTACCTTTAATAACCGCATTAACTCATCTATTGCACTGCAACTTTAATAGCTAATGTCTGCAATTAACGCACACTTAAGTCACTTTCAATACTTTATAGTCTAAATTGTTATCTGTTCATAACCACCGTTACATTAATGTTGACAGTATATGGCCTTCTGTATATATTGTCCATAGTACATACCGACTGTCACATTGTCATAGAACATTCCTTCTGTAAAGTACTTCATAGTACATGCCCATTGTATAGTACTTTTCTAATATTGTATTCTGTATTTATTAATTGCACTTCTGGTTAGACCTAAACTACATTTCGTTACACTGTACTTGTATATGTGTCATGACAATAAAGTAGAATCTAATCTTATCTAAAAAAATTTGATTGTGGTGGTCATTATCACACGAACATTTCTTCCTCTAGGTGGCCTGTATTGTGTCTCTACAGCGAACGTGTTTACGTTTAACGCCGAGCAAAAAATGCCTGCATGTTTAGTTTTGGGGCTGAAAAGTGCTCTCTTATGTATCACGAATTCTTTCCTTTACGTACCACTGTTTGAATTGAATGAACATGGCTACCCGTTTGTTCATTATTTCAGAATGATTGCCAGATTGCTTAAATCTCGGCTTCGTGAATCGTGATGATGCAAGTCGAAGGTGCAACGTCATTTGATGCATCATAGCGTATAGCAATTATGTTGGAAATATGTGTAGCGCTCAGAATCTTAGATTTATATAGAAATACTTCATTTATGTAATTGCATATATCATTTACATATGAAGTATATATTATAAACATATATTATATTTACGTGTTATATATTTACACATATGCTTTATATGTGTACTTTATAGTTTTACTTTGTTTATGATTAATTCTGTGAATTCTTCCAGCCACAGGTAACCTAAGGGACATGACATTGCACATTATTTCAATAAGACAAATGACATGGTTTGTTTCAAGTCCAATGTTTTATTATCCTAAATGCTTGACAATGGGTACAATGTAAATATGTTGATAATCACAAGAACGGAATACAGTGTAGTGCTTGGTAGATAACAAATAAATTGTATATATGTGAATAAATGTAAATTAAATAAGAACAAATAGCACGCATTTTCAGTAAAAGAAGAATAAAAAAGAAATTTGAAACTGGACCACCTTTGTCTACATGGTGGACAAAGATTTGGAACTTGTCTTAGGATATGTATCAGTAAAGTGTCATATGCGAAACGGAAAAATTAGATATCAAAGTTATTTTGCCTTCCAAACAGATCTTTTAGAGGCGTTGAAAAGGGCAAAGCATTAACAGTTTTTGTTGAAATATGCATATTTTGCATAGTTTAAACAAATATATGTAAGAAAAATAAAATAAATATTAACACTTGTGAATGGTATTAACGTACATCTTTTTTTTACATGGCATCGTAAAATAACAATGTGCAAGAACTTGTCACAGCTTAAAGTGCATAGAAATACAATTAAGAACACTGGCAGGTTTATCAAAGAACAAATGTTAGTGTAATGTCTTAGCATTATCTACATTATCTACTAAATGGTGCACAAGGGTTAACAATTAAATTTTACAAATTTAAAGAGATAATTTTGAAATGAGTGTATAGGGGGGGTCTTGTAATAAATAAACAAGTACGGGTCATATTAGAATATTAATAATATAGAATATTACGGTTTCTTTTTGTTTGCTTTTGCATTGTTGTTGTCTTGGGTTTTCTTAAATTGTTTGGCTGAGGGTTCTGTAGACACAATAGATGTTTTGATAGATGCAGCAGAGGTTTTGGTTTTATCTGCATCAGACCGATGGTTGATGGCGTTGTCAGCGCTGAGGCTTTGTTGCGGTTGTTTGGTGAAAAGCGTAGCTTCGTTGATCTTGTGTTCACATTCTTTGACTGCTTGTTCATTCGGTGGTTTACATGTTTTTTCTTTTGTGTCTTGTTCAAACAGTGCTTCAAGCATCAATGTGTCTGACATGTCATCCGTTACTTCTCTCGCAGCAGTGGTTGTAGGTGTCGTCGTCGTCGTTGATGGTTCATGACTAGTCTCACATGCTGAAGACACAAATTCGGCTGACATGACACGCTGGCCTCGATATTTGACTTGCAGAAGGCTATTCTCGTCTGCAAACAATTTAGCAACCAAGGTGTCCGTTTCGACTGTAGTGCCTTTTGGCACATTTAGCAAGGTGCGAAGGACAATGTCTTCGATCATGAAAGTGGTAATTGTGCCACATTTGTCCTGGAGGGAGACTTTTGCACGAAAGACTGATGATATTTTGCTTGTTCGACAGAAAGCCGAACATTGTTGACATCTTGTCATCAACGTTGAAGCATTAACGGATGTCAAAGAATGCTGTTTGGGGCACAAGTATTCAATATTGACATCCGCTGTGACAACTTCTCCTTGTGTTGTTTTGTAATTGCTTACAACTTGAGCAACTTCGTGTGCAACATCTGGCACCATTGTGATGTGAGACTCTGGACTTGTGGACAAACAGAAACAGCTCCCAAATAGTCGCACAGATGTATTTGTAATCTTGTACCATTTTCCCACAGTCAGTGCCTCTGGTCCCCACACAGTCAATGAAATGCCGCCCGTCTCATCTGCGACATCATAAGACCTTCTCTCCATCTTTTGGAAACTGCGGGTCATGCTTTCCGTCTGCTCCGTAAGGCAAAGCAGTTTGACAGTGACATTTACCTGCAATGTCAAATATAGAAACTTTATGTAATTACCGGAATGTTGAAATAGGAAAATAAGATGACTTTGTACAATGTGTTTCAAGGAGACGTGCGAACTAATAAGATGTAAATGATGTCATAATATTCTCAAAAGTAATTTAGTTCCAATGTTAGGTACGATTATATATTACACATAACGGATAACGCAAAACATGTAGTTAGGGCAAGATAGCAACTTTATCCATTTAAGTGACAGAGTACCAATAACATGACATTTTGCATCATGTGTTGCAAAGAGTTTTGTTAAGATTTATCTGTAGATTTTTTTATCATACTAAGGCATATGTGAAAGAAAGAAAAGAAAATAGTACACACAGAATATGTTCCAGGTATGTATCGATCACGTGTTGGTATTAAATGGGAAAACTGATTGAAACAATGGTTCGCCGGAGACAGCGTACATTTTCAGTGTAAAGAACAACTCACCCTTTGGTATTCTCTTGGTTCGTGCAAAATGCTTTGCAGAGTTTGGTCTTGGATGATTGTTTGCGAGCAAAGGTCAAAGGCGAAGTCCAGTTTTCGTGCACACGTGAAGGATGTTCCTTGGTTTACAAGAATGTCCGTTTCGCCTTTTTTTTGTCTTGAAGGACTGAATATGACGTCAGTCAGTTTAACTGGAGTCCTTTAAAATAATATGTATTATTTTGATTACATGTTAATGTATGTATATATATGTAAGAAGTCGTTTTATTGAATAAACAACACATTTGTCTTGGCCCTCTGAAATAAAACTTGCAATTACCTGTCATTTTGTGCGCTGGTAAACAAATGATGCCGCTGGACATCAAAGATTACAATGCGACTGTTTTTCGTGGCTTCCTGCAATGATGCAGTGAAGTATTTTGATTTTCGTTCTGCTGCCTCTTTTACAGGTGAGACATCGTGGAGGTATCCCTCAACCTCGGTTTTCGTCCGTTTCAGCATTTTGTAAATCGTTTACTGCAAAACAACAACACAGCGTTGATATAGAAAGGAATGTCATGTATCAGTCACCATCAAGCCCTGTGAAGCCTATGAGCCCTTTTTATTTCCATATGTCAATTAGGATAGTCTTGTTGAGCTCGGTGAGCTTCCGAGTGCTACATTCCCTGCCAAAGGAACCAACTTTCAAAGTTGTTAAAGTATGCAAAGTCAATGTGTAATACTTTATGATATCCAGTGGTTCAGCTTTACTTGTGTGAACATTACAGCGGAACGAAATGTTAAGCCTTTCTTACGTTTAGATCTACAGGCCAAATAGGTTATACAATATGAAAAATATATGCAATGTATTGTTGGTAATGTTATAAATTGAAAAAGTAATATTTGACATAATTATATGAGGGTTTGACATTAAGCCTTGTCATGTGGTTGTCCTTTAGACATGTAACATATATATATATATATATATATATTTTTTTTTTTAACTTATTATATAATTGTTTTGGATCATCATTGTTCAACTGTATTTATAACGTATGTTTATGCTTCATGAATGTACACTTGAAAACGCTCTCTGTGATTCCCATAGAACAAATGTTCAACTGTACTTATTATTAGTGTCATTGTGAACACTTTAAGCACATAGCACTTTTGCTACACATGTTAAATAGTATACAACTTGTGTTGTCATCATGACAAAATTTTATTTCATCACGCGAGTAGGCATGTAACTTACAAATAACATGGATGTTTTATATATCTGGATAAATTAGGGTCATACGTTTCGTTAAAGATTCATGTTTTTTTTTTTTTTTTTAAACAAAAGAGGTATATTTGTCTACGTAATTATTATATAGTATTGTAAATTACACTGAAATTTAAGTATGTGTAATTGTGTTAAAATTGTTTTCAAATACTTCCTGTACACGTGCATTTAACTGCAGGTGACGGTGGTTTTGTTGTGCGCTCATCATTAGAAAAGAAGCAGAGGCTACAGAGAAGCTTTTAGTCGAACTATACACCAATTGTGAATACATTGTAGCAATTTATTATTGAACCAAAAGAAAATGTGCATGTCATTTTGAATGAAATGTGTATATTCTTTTGTTTTAAAGCAAAACGAGAGCGTTCATCTCACGTTCTTCATTGTGTATTGAGGGTCATTTTAATCATATTCACAACAATGTAAAGATATCTTGGCATAAAACTTAACAGGACATTTTGTGGAAATGATTCAGCGTTGTCTCAAGTGACGTTAATGCACAGATAAATGACGCACTCTGAACTCCTCTGTAAGTTTCGTTTCAAGCGTCTCAAATAGTTCAAAAATCCGTCACGGCAAACAGCACATCGTAGTAGCGTCTTCACGCTGTCTGAAAAATTGATGATCGGAAACGTGACCGATGCAACGAAAGTTCGCGTAAAAAAATAGCCTAGGTGCGTATTTTAAGCATTTGGGACGCGTTGCCTCTGCGCGGCTCGTATAAACAAAAGCATTGAATAGAGTAGCCGCAGGCAGCTCCATTAAATGATGAGTCACCCAGACGTGCGCTGTGCGCAGCTCGGGTCTCTGTTCTTTTACACACAAAGGCCTACACGGGTGTGCCCGCCATGTACTCGACTAATCACATAAGATATTACAAGTCTGCTCATGCGCGTGTACAAATTGTTCGCGCTCTCTCAAAAGCCAGGCACTAAATTCGACCATTTGGTCGCAATATGGTGCACTGCTACCAACGTGTGTCACGTTATCACATTTTTGCGACATTTTGTACCAAATTTGATATTGCGCAAATAATTTGTATCGCATTGCGAAACACGTTTGTAGACACGTGCGCACTGCAAGCCGTCATTTCACAACTGTTGTCATGAAGACAATTGTAAAATAACTAGGTAATATTTCATAGGTACTTCATATATGTTACAAGTGGATAACATTTTGAAAAATAATGACAGGATTAATACGATAACAGAAAGATAAGACCAACCACGTTTCGTACCTCGGGTAAGATAAGGTGACACTGTTTCTCTGTTGTGGCGGAAATCACATACGTTCACCTACATGTCACAGCACGCCTAGTGGTTGGGCAGAACGTGTTTATGTATGAATGTTATTGAAGGTGTTAATCTTCTAGGTAAGCGTACGTCTGAGTCGAACATTTAGCTTCTGTTCTTTCATTGCACATACAGACCAATAAACAGATGTATAAATCATAATGTAAGTAGAAATATTTACAACTTCAATAACTTCATTAACTCATCTTCTGCACTCTAACTCTATTGACTGCATGTACTCATCTATTGCACTATAACTTCAATAACTGCAATAACTCATCTACTGCACTGTAACCTTAATAGCTTCATTTATACTGCACTGTACCTTTAATAACCGCATTAACTCATCTATTGCACTGCAACTTTAATAGCTAATGTCTGCAATTAACGCACACTTAAGTCACTTTCAATACTTTATAGTCTAAATTGTTATCTGTTCATAACCACCGTTACATTAATGTTGACAGTATATGGCCTTCTGTATATATTGTCCATAGTACATACCGACTGTCACATTGTCATAGAACATTCCTTCTGTAAAGTACTTCATAGTACATGCCCATTGTATAGTACTTTTCTAATATTGTATTCTGTATTTATTAATTGCACTTCTGGTTAGACCTAAACTACATTTCGTTACACTGTACTTGTATATGTGTCATGACAATAAAGTAGAATCTAATCTTATCTAAAAAAATTTGATTGTGGTGGTCATTATCACACGAACATTTCTTCCTCTAGGTGGCCTGTATTGTGTGTCTACAGCGAACGTGTTTACGTTTAACGCCGAGCAAAAAATGCCTGCATGTTTAGTTTTGGGGCTGAAAAGTGCTCTCTTATGTATCACGAATTCTTTCCTTTACGTACCACTGTTTGAATTGAATGAACATGGCTACCCGTTTGTTCATTATTTCAGAATGATTGCCAGATTGCTTAAATCTCGGCTTCGTGAATCGTGATGATGCAAGTCGAAGGTGCAACGTCATTTGATGCATCATAGCGTATAGCAATTATGTTGGAAATATGTGTAGCGCTCAGAATCTTAGATTTATAGAAATACTTCATTTATGTAATTGCATATATCATTTACATATGAAGTATATATTATAAGCATATATTATATTTACGTGTTATATATATATATTTACACATATGCTTTATATGTGTACTTTATAGTTTTACTTTGTTTATGATTAATTCTGTGAATTCTTCCAGCCACAGGTAACCTAAGGGACATGACATTGCACATTATTTCAATAAGACAAATGACATGGTTTGTTTCAAGTCCAATGTTTTATTATCCTAAATGCTTGACAATGGGTACAATGTAAATATGTTGATAATCACAAGAACGGAATACAGTGTAGTGCTTGGTAGATAACAAATAAATTGTATATATGTGAATAAATGTAAATTAAATAAGAACAAATAGCACGCATTTTCAGTAAAAGAAGAATAAAAAAAAAAGAAATTTGAAACTGGACCACCTTTGTCTACATGGTGGACAAAGATTTGGAACTTGTCTTAGGATATGTATCAGTAAAGTGTCATATGCGAAACGGAAAAATTAGATATCAAAGTTATTTTGCCTTCCAAACAGATCTTTTAGAGGCGTTGAAAAGGGCAAAGCATTAACAGTTTTTGTTGAAATATGCATATTTTGCATAGTTTAAACAAATATATGTAAGAAAAATAAAATAAATATTAACACTTGTGAATGGTATTAACGTACATCTTTTTTTTACATGGCATCGTAAAATAACAATGTGCAAGAACTTGTCACAGCTTAAAGTGCATAGAAATACAATTAAGAACACTGGCAGGTTTATCAAAGAACAAATGTTAGTGTAATGTCTTAGCATTATCTACATTATCTACTAAATGGTGCACAAGGGTTAACAATTAAATTTTACAAATTTAAAGAGATAATTTTGAAATGAGTGTATAGGGGGGGTCTTGTAATAAATAAACAAGTACGGGTCATATTAGAATATTAATAATATAGAATATTACGGTTTCTTTTGTTTGTTTTTACATTGTTGTTGTCTTGGGTTTTCTTAAATTGTTTGGCTGAGGGTTCTGTAGACACAATAGATGTTTTGATAGATGCAGCAGAGGTTTTGGTTTTATCTGCATCAGACCGATGGTTGATGGCGTTGTCAGCGCTGAGGCTTTGTTGCGGTTGTTTGGTGAAAAGCGTAGCTTCGTTGATCTTGTGTTCACATTCTTTGACTGCTTGTTCATTCGGTGGTTTACATGTTTTTTTTTGTGTCTTGTTCAAACAGTGCTTCAAGCATCAATGTGTCTGACATGTCATCCGTTACTTCTCTCGCAGCAGTGGTTGTAGGTGTCGTCGTCGTCGTTGATGGTTCATGACTAGTCTCACATGCTGAAGACACAAATTCGGCTGACATGACACGCTGGCCTCGATATTTGACTTGCAGAAGGCTATTCTCGTCTGCAAACAATTTAGCAACCAAGGTGTCCGTTTCGACTGTAGTGCCTTTTGGCACATTTAGCAAGGTGCGAAGGACAATGTCTTCGATCATGAAAGTGGTAATTGTGCCACATTTGTCCTGGAGGGAGACTTTTGCACGAAAGACTGATGATATTTTGCTTGTTCGACAGAAAGCCGAACATTGTTGACATCTTGTCATCAACGTTGAAGCATTAACGGATGTCAAAGAATGCTGTTTGGGGCACAAGTATTCAATATTGACATCCGCTGTGACAACTTCTCCTTGTGTTGTTTTGTAATTGCTTACAACTTGAGCAACTTCGTGTGCAACATCTGGCACCATTGTGATGTGAGACTCTGGACTTGTGGACAAACAGAAACAGCTCCCAAATAGTCGCACAGATGTATTTGTAATCTTGTACCATTTTCCCACAGTCAGTGCCTCTGGTCCCCACACAGTCAATGAAATGCCGCCCGTCTCATCTGCGACATCATAAGACCTTCTCTCCATCTTTTGGAAACTGCGGGTCATGCTTTCCGTCTGCTCCGTAAGGCAAAGCAGTTTGACAGTGACATTTACCTGCAATGTCAAATATAGAAACTTTATGTAATTACCGGAATGTTGAAATAGGAAAATAAGATGACTTTGTACAATGTGTTTCAAGGAGACGTGCGAACTAATAAGATGTAAATGATGTCATAATATTCTCAAAAGTAAATTTAGTTCCAATGTTAGGTACGATTATATATTACACATAACGGATAACGCAAAACATGTAGTTAGGGCAAGATAGCAACTTTATCCATTAAGTGACAGAGTACCAATAACATGACATTTTGCATCATGTGTTGCAAAGAGTTTTGTTAAGATTTATCTGTAGATTTTTTTATCATACTAAGGCATATGTGAAAGAAAAGAAAATAGTACACACAGAATATGTTCCAGGTATGTATCGATCACGTGTTGGTATTAAATGGGAAAACTGATTGAAACAATGGTTCGCCGGAGACAGCGTACATTTTCAGTGTAAAAGAACAACTCACCCTTTGGTATTCTCTTGGTTCGTGCAAAATGCTTTGCAGAGTTTGGTCTTGGATGATTGTTTGCGAGCAAAGGTCAAAGGCGAAGTCCAGTTTTCGTGCACACGTGAAGGATGTTCCTTGGTTTACAAGAATGTCCGTTTCGCCTTTTTTTTGTCTTGAAGGACTGAATATGACGTCAGTCAGTTTAACTGGAGTCCTTTAAAATAATATGTATTATTTTGATTACATGTTAATGTATGTATATATATGTAAGAAGTCGTTTTATTGAATAAACAACACATTTGTCTTGGCCCTCTGAAATAAAACTTGCAATTACCTGTCATTTTGTGCGCTGGTAAACAAATGATGCCGCTGGACATCAAAGATTACAATGCGACTGTTTTTCGTGGCTTCCTGCAATGATGCAGTGAAGTATTTTGATTTTCGTTCTGCTGCCTCTTTTACAGGTGAGACATCGTGGAGGTATCCCTCAACCTCGGTTTTCGTCCGTTTCAGCATTTTGTAAATCGTTTACTGCAAAACAACAACACAGCGTTGATATAGAAAGGAATGTCATGTATCAGTCACCATCAAGCCCTGTGAAGCCTATGAGCCCTTTTTATTTCCATATGTCAATTAGGATAGTCTTGTTGAGCTCGGTGAGCTTCCGAGTGCTACATTCCCTGCCAAAGGAACCAACTTTCAAAGTTGTTAAAGTATGCAAAGTCAATGTGTAATACTTTATGATATCCAGTGGTTCAGCTTTACTTGTGTGAACATTACAGCGGAACGAAATGTTAAGCCTTTCTTACGTTTAGATCTACAGGCCAAATAGGTTATACAATATGAAAAATATGCAATGTATTGTTGGTAATGTTATAAATTGAAAAAGTAATATTTGACATAATTATATGAGGGTTTGACATTAAGCCTTGTCATGTGGTTGTCCTTTAGACATGTAACATATATATATATATATAATATATATATTTTTTTTTTAACTTATTATATAATTGTTTTGGATCATCATTGTTCAACTGTATTTATAACGTATGTTTATGCTTCATGAATGTACACTTGAAAACGCTCTCTGTGATTCCCATAGAACAAATGTTCAACTGTACTTATTATTAGTGTCATTGTGAACACTTTAAGCACATAGCACTTTTGCTACACATGTTAAATAGTATACAACTTGTGTTGTCATCATGACAAAATTTTATTTCATCACGCGAGTAGGCATGTAACTTACAAATAACATGGATGTTTTATATATCTGGATAAATTAGGGTCATACGTTTCGTTAAAGATTCATGTTTTTTTTTTTTTTTTTTAAACAAAAGAGGTATATTTGTCTACGTAATTATTATATAGTATTGTAAATTTACACTGAAATTTAAGTATGTGTAATTGTGTTAAAATTGTTTTCAAATACTTCCTGTACACGTGCATTTAACTGCAGGTGACGGTGGTTTTGTTGTGCGCTCATCATTAGAAAAGAAGCAGAGGCTACAGAGAAGCTTTTAGTCGAACTATACACCAATTGTGAATACATTGTAGCAATTTATTATTGAACCAAAAGAAAATGTGCATGTCATTTTGAATGAAATGTGTATATTCTTTTGTTTTAAAGCAAAACGAGAGCGTTCATCTCACGTTCTTCATTGTGTATTGAGGGTCATTTTAATCATATTCACAACAATGTAAAGATATCTTGGCATAAAACTTAACAGGACATTTGTGGAAATGATTCAGCGTTGTCTCAAGTGACGTTAATGCACAGATAAATGACGCACTCTGAACTCCTCTGTAAGTTTCGTTTCAAGCGTCTCAAATAGTTCAAAAATCCGTCACGGCAAACAGCACATCGTAGTAGCGTCTTCACGCTGTCTGAAAAATTGATGATCGGAAACGTGACCGATGCAACGAAAGTTCGCGTAAAAAAATAGCCTAGGTGCGTATTTTAAGCATTTGGGACGCGTTGCCTCTGCGCGGCTCGTATAAACAAAAGCATTGAATAGAGTAGCCGCAGGCAGCTCCATTAAATGATGAGTCACCCAGACGTGCGCTGTGCGCAGCTCGGGTCTCTGTTCTTTTACACACAAAGGCCTACACGGGTGCCGCCATGTACTCGACTAATCACATAAGATATTACAAGTCTGCTCATGCGCGTGTACAAATTGTTCGCGCTCTCTCAAAAGCCAGGCACTAAATTCGACCATTTGGTCGCAATATGGTGCACTGCTACCAACGTGTGTCACGTTATCACATTTTTGCGACATTTTGTACCAAATTTGATATTGCGCAAATAATTTGTATCGCATTGCGAAACACGTTTGTAGACACGTGCGCACTGCAAGCCGTCATTTCACAACTGTTGTCATGAAGACAATTGTAAAATAACTAGGTAATATTTCATAGGTACTTCATATATGTTACAAGTGGATAACATTTTGAAAAATAATGACAGGATTAATACGATAACAGAAAGATAAGACCAACCACGTTTCGTACCTCGGGTAAGATAAGGTGACACTGTTTCTCTGTTGTGGCGGAAATCACATACGTTCACCTACATGTCACAGCACGCCTAGTGGTTGGGCAGAACGTGTTTATGTATGAATGTTATTGAAGGTGTTAATCTTCTAGGTAAGCGTACGTCTGAGTCGAACATTTAGCTTCTGTTCTTTCATTGCACATACAGACCAATAAACAGATGTATAAATCATAATGTAAGTAGAAATATTTACAACTTCAATAACTTCATTAACTCATCTTCTGCACTCTAACTCTATTGACTGCATGTACTCATCTATTGCACTATAACTTCAATAACTGCAATAACTCATCTACTGCACTGTAACCTTAATAGCTTCATTTATACTGCACTGTACCTTTAATAACCGCATTAACTCATCTATTGCACTGCAACTTTAATAGCTAATGTCTGCAATTAACGCACACTTAAGTCACTTTCAATACTTTATAGTCTAAATTGTTATCTGTTCATAACCACGTTACATTAATGTTGACAGTATATGGCCTTCTGTATATATTGTCCATAGTACATACCGACTGCCACATTGTCATAGAACATTCCTTCTGTAAAGTATTTTCATAGTACATGCCCATTGTATAGTACTTTTCTAATATTGTATTCTGTATTTATTAATTGCACTTCTGGTTAGACCTAAACTACATTTCGTTACACTGTACTTGTATATGTGTCATGACAATAAAGTAGAATCTAATCTTATCTAAAAAAATTTGATTGTGGTGGTCATTATCACACGAACATTTCTTCCTCTAGGTGGCCTGTATTGTGTGTCTACAGCGAACGTGTTTACGTTTAACGCCGAGCAAAAAATGCCTGCATGTTTAGTTTTGGGGCTGAAAAGTGCTCTCTTATGTATCACGAATTCTTTCCTTTACGTACCACTGTTTGAATTGAATGAACATGGCTACCCGTTTGTTCATTATTTCAGAATGATTGCCAGATTGCTTAAATCTCGGCTTCATGAATCGTGATGATGCAAGTCGAAGGTGCAACGTCATTTGATGCATCATAGCGTATAGCAATTATGTTGGAAATATGTGTAGCGCTCAGAATCTTAGATTTATATAGAAATACTTCATTTTATGTAATTGCATATATCATTTACATATGAAGTATATATTATAAGCATATATTATATTTACGTGTTATATATATATTTACACATATGCTTTATATGTGTACTTTATAGTTTTACTTTGTTTATGATTAATTCTGTGAATTCTTCCAGCCACAGGTAACCTAAGGGACATGACATTGCACATTATTTCAATAAGACAAATGACATGGTTTGTTTCAAGTCCAATGTTTTATTATCCTAAATGCTTGACAATGGGTACAATGTAAATATGTTGATAATCACAAGAACGGAATACAGTGTAGTGCTTGGTAGATAACAAATAAATTGTATATATGTGAATAAATGTAAATTAAATAAGAACAAATAGCACGCATTTTCAGTAAAAGAAGAATAAAAAAGAAATTTGAAACTGGACCACCTTTGTCTACATGGTGGACAAAGATTTGGAACTTGTCTTAGGATATGTATCAGTAAAGTGTCATATGCGAAACGGAAAAATTAGATATCAAAGTTATTTTGCCTTCCAAACAGATCTTTTAGAGGCGTTGAAAAGGGCAAAGCATTAACAGTTTTTGTTGAATATGCATATTTGCATAGTTTAAACAAATATATGTAAGAAAAATAAAATAAATATTAACACTTGTGAATGGTATTAACGTACATCTTTTTTTTACATGGCATCGTAAATAACAATGTGCAAGAACTTGTCACAGCTTAAAGTGCATAGAAATACAATTAAGAACACTGGCAGGTTTATCAAAGAACAAATGTTAGTGTAATGTCTTAGCATTATCTACTAAATGGTGCAGAAGGGTTAACAATTAAATTTTACAAATTTAAAGAGATAATTTTGAAATGAGTGTATAGGGGGGTCTTGTAATAAATAAACAAGTACGGGTCATATTAGAATATTAATATTAATAATATAGAATATTACGATTTTTTTTGTTTGCTTTTGCATTGTTGTTGTAACTGATTTTAATGGGTTGTATCTAACACATCTCCAGAATAGTTTTTTACAGTGTACGATTATATATTACACATAACGGATAACGCAAAACATGTAGTTAGGGCAAGATAGCAACTTTATCCATTTAAGTGACAGAGTACCAATAACATGACATTTTGCATCATGTGTTGCAAAGAGTTTTGTTAACATTTATCTTTAGATTTTTTTCATCATATTAAGGCATATGTGAAGGAAAATAAAATAATATACTGTGTATTGTTCAATAAATGAACAGATATTTTTTAATGAAATCGTCATTTATATATATGAATATACAAAAAGTTTAAGTTGTCAAAACGGTTAAAACAATTGTGGATTTCTTGTCACAATGTAATATTTTTGATTTTTTTGTTAGAAAGTGTAACATGTCCTAAGTGGTATATTGTTACAACATTGCGAAAATGTTCATCTTCTGAAAAACTAATAGATGTTTTCTTTATATTTATTTATTGGAACGTTATTAGATAGCGTCGTTCTGCTAAAGACTATAAGTACAAAGACATCAGCACACTGTGCT
Organism: Triplophysa siluroides; assembly: GCA_006030095.1. Lineage (NCBI taxonomy): Eukaryota > Metazoa > Chordata > Actinopteri > Cypriniformes > Nemacheilidae > Triplophysa > Triplophysa siluroides. Next base: position 918,460 of record VCII01000017.1, read on the forward strand.
GTCGTCGTTTTGTACTGAAAGTGACTCGGTGTTCAAATACCTTTTAACTTTCGTGATGGCTATTTCATCTGCTTTGTTGAAAATAATAAAGCTAAAATTTTATCTGAAAAGTACATAAAGGTAAAAGACGTGTCTCACTATGAACTATGTTAAATATAAAATATTTTCAATCCAAAATGGCGTCCACGCTGTTTCTTAAAATGCATCAGAGTGTGGCTACTTGGTATCTATAGTCTTTGTTGTAGCGAAAAACGGAAGTCAGCCCAAGACGGAAATCCAATCCTCCATTTTCTCTTCACGTGGACAGGTGAGCAAGATGCGGTTGTTGATGTCTTAAGTTTTTAATAAATCAGTCATCGTTGCGATAATATCATCTTTTATGCACTGAAAATCATTTTGTGGTTGAATTTTGACCAAAAAATGTCTGTGTTTTAGTAAATTACTAGATCAACGTAGTTATGTTGGCTTGCATTTTGCTTATAAAACGAAATTATTAGTTATTTGCTTAGAGTTTGGTGTTTGTTTTTGTGACAACTTTTATGGTGATATTTATTTTAGTGTTTGATCGTATGGATATTTTTAGATGTTGAGAAAATATTTTATGGCTGTAAAAATGTTACTAATATATGTCGATATAGATGGTTGTATATGGTCACGTGTTGTTAAACGTGTGACTAATTTGTAATCTGTGTAATCAAGAAACGTGTTAATTCTGTATTCCAACTGCGTATTGTTTTGATCGCGTGTTGACATATTTATTATTTTTTATGTAGAGAATGCTAAATAGTCAACTATATAGGGAAGAAAAGAATGTAAATGAGTGAACGATGTCCAACATTGACGTAGTATAACCTGCATCTAAAAGTACTGTCGTGGACATTTGTCATAAGGCTTATAATGCACCTGGGTGGATTTATGAATTTTTTAGAAGAAAAAAAACTAATTGTTTTGTTTATTTGTGACGGTTTTTTATTAGCTTTTAAAAAAAGAGAACAAAACAACTGTTTATTTGATTACATTTTTTTATTTGTAATAAATTTATTTTATATATATAAATTAAAGCTACCAAGTGTTTGCTGCGTGTCACGTCAAAGTGGTCACGCGGCGAGCATCATCGTGTATTTCAAAGCAAGTTTCGGCTCACTTCGCCTAAAGTTAACTTTATTAAAGCTTTACAAAACAATCTTTATTCTGAAATAAATGAAAATGGGAGCTTATTATGCGCAGATACCTTCATTTTTTCACAAGCGCTGTGGGTCAGTGAGAAAGCGCCAGGCTGGAGCTATTTACGAAACCTGAGTCCTAAAAAGTGTCAAATGAATATTTGATTTGTTACTTTGGTATGGGTGCATTATTTCACTAGTTTTTTCATCATAATTCCAAACTTTCAAAATAGAAAAATGTCTTTTGGCTGACATTTTATTCTACAGTAATGGCATTTTCATCATTTCTCAAAGCTACCACCAACTGATTGTAATACGTTTTTATTCACGTTTTATCATGGGTAATAATGAGTGAAGGAATGTACATTGGATGTACACTTAAAATCAGAATCCATTGTGGTTACTAAGACAGTAAATACATGTAGAGAATGAGTTGATCACTCTGAACTCTACAAATTGGCATGAAGATGATATAGTGCACAATGTTGGAGATGGGGAATAATTCAGACATAGTTTATTTGTGAAGCATTGTTGGTGTTAAAATGCATAAAGACAGTGCTCATGATATATATGATGATATTGTTGCTAAATGTTCTTGCATAATTGTATTATAAATCTTTTTTCAATTTTGTTTACAGAAGACTGTGACATCTAATTTGAGGTAAGACATCACATTTGTTTTTAATAGATCAATAATACAGCCAGTAGTGAATTAGTCCAGTTGTTCACGAGGGATATTATCAAATTAATGGAAAATATAAAAATAATATTTGTTTTAAAAAGTGAAGGCAAAACTCTCATCTTGACACGTACAAAATTCTAAATAATGCTTCAAAAATAAAATGATGATAATTGGTATATTATTAGCTATAACTGTCAAATGCACACAACAATATGGCAAAACACACAAAGTTCACATAAAGACAGTGCTTATTTTATAAGTCAATGTTTAATGGATAGTTGATCCAAATATTTTTCTTTTTTAATCATTTATTTGGCCTTAGATATTTTTCCATATCATCACAAGTTTCCTTGTTCTGCTTTATAGGAAGCTATCTGGAAAAATGTCAGAATCTGATCAGATCTTTTCCCCCATTGACTCCCTTAATATTTATTTTCACTATTATGACAGATGGCTTCAAAAACCCTGTGTAGAAAAAGCCTGTTACATATTGATTTTTATGTTCTTGAATGAAAAAACAACGCTAATGTCATAAGTACACTTCTTACAACAGTATAAAACAATAAACAACATCAGTTCATAACACCTTTAAGAACTCCCAGGAACACACATTGATTTTCAAATCACATCCAAGAGGGTTTCAGTACTCCTAAGAGACATCATGGGAATATGTCATGTTTCATAAAAGTAATAACAAAATGGTTAAAATGGTCCTTGTGATCATTGTTGTTGAGCAAGGTGAGTACTTGGTGTGCAAAGGAAACCAAAATAACGAGTTTTGTGAACATATTCTTCTCACTGTCAGCGTACAATTCATGTTCATGACAGCATAACGTTGCTCGCATGTTTGAGTTGGGCTATGAACACTGCATGGTTCATGAATCTGTTCGCATGTGCAACAGAGGACAACGGTGCATGCGCATCCAAGTTGCTCACTCAAACAATGTATGATGCATGAGTTATTGTTTATATTAAGTAGACTTTTTGGTTAATGGACCAATCATGTGAACTAATTTAACAATGTGCTTAGAACTTTGCTGTATATTGATAAACATAACAACGCAGTATTCTCACCTGTAAACAGTTTAAAATAACCTTAAAACATGAAATAATGGGCAACTTGATGAAAGGCTCGAATAGCGCAGTTCCTCTATTAACGTTAATAGAGTAATAGGCGCTTTGATGATGTGTTTTACCATAATGACAAATATAAGCGCGCACTCGGATGTGTCCGCGCTACAAACTACAATCGTTAGTTTAGTTTCAAACATGTCCAGTTAAGATGTAAAGCATTGTCAGAACAATGTATCACACAAACGTGAAAAACACTCATAAGAACAGTGTTGTTGTCAGGCTGTATTTACTCTATATGTTGGTCTGTTATTTAATGTGAGATTAATTTGGGCAGAGTAGGAGCTTGTTAACGAGTCTCACGTTTGGGATTATCTGTTGTACACATTTGGGTGCATGTCTCATATGCGCGTACATGCATGCTTTTCAAGTTGTGAAAGAGATTGCTGGTGTTTCCACCTTTGGCTGCAACAAAACAGTAACACAACTTGCAGAGTATATTTCGTTGATCGAACCCAAACCAGTTCCATACGACAGAGGAGCACCCCTTTTTTTTTAACTAATTCCTCTTCGTGCTGTTCAACAATCTCACTTTCTGTGCATATGCTCATATTTTTCACTCAAATCTCATGTTCAATCTCATGAATTCGCAAACGCAAGTTGCAGTTTCTTGTGCACGCTTGATGGTTGCTGTGGCGTGTTTGAGTAATCTTCGGCGAATTGTGCTGTAACTTGGACTGTTAATGCGCTCTCTGTTTGATTACTAATGCCTGTGTAGAGAGGAGTTGGACATAGAGATTTAAACGTTTACTGTCGACATATCTTCATCAGCTGTGTTAACAGATGACAAATTGAACAAAACGTTATAAATGCAATATTAGAGTTCATGAATATAGAACAGTATGCATTATATAGCAAAATTCATATCACGTACATAGTCACGTACATAGTGGTATATGGCACAGCACTACTTTGTATCATTTCAGTTACATTATGAAAATATATTTAAACAAAATAAATAGTTCATTAAACTGTTCCATGTATTTTTGAAAAGGGATCTGATCAATGCTTATTTGATTAAGGTTACATAAAACCATTATTGTACTACTTTTGCAAAAGTCTGTAGACTACAGTTTCATTATGTCCTTTATAATATATTTTTTTTAAAGCGTATGTTCCATTCAGGGTTAATGTTATTGTATTGTTACATTTGTGTCCTATTAATACTCTTCTGTATGGATGTTATAATCAGTTAATTTTTTCTGTGATTTGTAGACAGGTAGCATTCTTTTTTTATTCAATCAGTTCAATAATGTAGTTAATCATCAAAACATTTAACATTTCAAATTGATGCTTGTGAAAAATAATATCTGCTTATGGCCAAATGAAACTGAGTCATATACAATTTTGTTATTGACTTTTATTTTAATATAAAAAAACGTACGTTACTAATATTTAATATTGCTTTGTATTAGTTTATTAGTTTGCAGTAATGTTATTTAACGTTTTTGTGTGCAGAATGCCTCGTACCAAGAAGAGCCTGCGTTCGCAGGCAGCTAAGAAGAGGATGGCTGACCAGATAGATCCTGATCTTATAGAGGCTCAGGCAGCTGAACATTGTGTATAGAAATGGGCCAATATCACAATGTGTTCCAAACTGTGTTCCAAACTGTGTTCCAAACTGTGTTCCAAATTCACTTCCAAATTCACTTCCAAATTCACTTCCAAATTCACTTCCAAATTCACTTCCAATCTCTCAGAAAGATTCTAAAATGACCATGAATGCTGTTTTTCATTTGTGTCCACAGAAACCCTACATCGCAGGTTCTTTCCATCAAGGAGATGCTCGTTTTGTCAATTATGGCAAGCAATGTGGTGTCAACAGTTTAACAGGAATTCTGATGTGTAAAATGAAAAGTATGTTGCAGTGGACCACCAGTGACATTAATTCTGTCTTAGTGCATGGGGACCAGTTTTATTCGGATATGAACCGTGCAGGAATAATCAGTGATGACATCAATGGTTACATATATGTTGAGGAGCTGCCTAAGACACACACATTGAATGATTGTCCTTTTTCAATAAACTATGGTACAACCATATCTGGCGTCTTTGGTGTTCACAAGTATGACAAATCTCTGCGTGATGTTTACATGTCTCTAGATAAAGCAGTGACTCGAGCATTTCAGAGTTTTGATGCATGTTTGGTGAATATCCAGCATAACATATGTGCAGCAGTCAGACAAGGCTCCTGGTACGCAGTGTTCGATCCACACTCGAGGAATTCTGATGGCACACTCGCATGTGAGGGTAAGAGTGTAGTGGTTTTCCATCGTGACATGAGGTCTCTGTGCACACATTTCAAGAATCTTGGAGCATCAGTGAAAGCAGAAGGTTCGTCATTTGAAGTAACCGGGGTGAATGCAGTCAGGACTGACATGGATCGTTTCTCTGTGTGTAGTACAGTAGTCATAGAAAATGCTGAAACTGAAAAAGATGTAAAATCTGAAATGGACATTGATGTTAGCGACAACCAGTGTTTGATTGATGTAACAAGCAAAGACATAATCTTTGTAAATGAATCATTTGCTGAACAAACACCCGCAATATCTTGTATAGAGTCAACAAATGAAAACACAGCTGATGTTGAATTTATTTCACAAACTGTCAATGAGTCTTTTCAGTTCAGTCCGTTAACAGTGCAGCAACAAAAAAACATTTGCTTGAAGATGAATATTGTACACATTCTAAGAGAACAGAACAATGTTAGTGATACTATTGAAATAGCTGAGCCTTGTGAAACTAACAGTATTGTTGCTGATGGAAACTGCTTCTTTCGAGCTGTATGTTATTCTGTAATTGGAAGTGAACAAGAACACAGAAAAGTGAGACGTGCTGTTGTTACACACATTTTGAAAAATGAATCGAAGTATATCCAGTGTCTCCGAGAAGGAAACAGTTCTGTATCAGAATATATTTCCACATCAAGAATGAAATATGTGGGCAGCTGGGCAACAGAACTTGAGATTCAGGCTACTTGTGATTTAATTGGTGTAGACATATTTACATACAGTCAAGACAAATGGCTGAAATATTCATCCTCCACTGACTTATCACGCCAACGTAACTATCATCATGGAGCGATTTACTTGAAACATGTTAATAGCTGTCATTATGAACACGTTCAGTGTGTAAAAACCAGACATGGTTGTGCTATGTTTTGTGAAGCATCAGCTGGAAGTTCAATGAGCAATGTCTCATTAAATGTTACATCAGACTCACGTAAGCTCAACAGACTGAAACGTCAATACAAAACTAATCCTGACTTAAAAGAAAAGATCAAAATCAATGTGAATAAAAGATATCATGAAGATGAAACTTATAAAAATAAACTTTTGACATCCAGCACTGAGAAATACAAGCAAAATGAACAACATCAAGAAATAGTGAAAAAATATAGCATCCAGAAGTATTGGACAGATAAATTACACAACAAGTTTGTGAAAACATGTAGTTTAAAAAAATATCATGAAGACCAGGAACACTGTGAGTCGAAGAAAACATATAGCTTTCAAAAATATCATGAAGACCAGGAACACTGTGAGTCGAAGAAAACATATAGCTTTCAAAAATATCATGAAGACAAAGCACATTGTGAGTCGAAGAAAACATATAGCTTTCAAAAATATCATGAAGACCAGGAACACTGTGAGTCGAAGAAAACATATAGCTTTCAAAAATATCATGAAGACCAGGAACACTGTGAGTCGAAGAAAACATATAGCTTTCAAAAATATCATGAAGACCAGGAAAACTGTGAGTCGAAGAAAACATATAGCTTTCAAAAATATCATGAAGACCAGGAACACTGTGAGTTTGTGAAGGAACGCAGTATCAAAAAATATAATGAAAATGAAATGCACAAGAACAGGGTGATCAATTATAACACAGAGAAGTATAAACAGGATACTAGTTTTGTCAATAATATTAAAAAAAGAAATGTTGAAAGACGATGTGAGGCACAGATGAGAAGGAAGGATATTGACTGTGTGATTGAACAGTTTAAAGAAAAAATATCTACAGGTCCTGAATATGTTTGTTCAGTATGCCATCGCTGTTGCTTTAAAATGCAGGTGAAATGTTGCAATAAAAGTAAATATTTTCAAAAATCAGCCCATGCCGGCAATATTGCAGAGAAATGTGTAACATTGAATTATCTGCATAAGTGTAGTGAAGACTGTAGTGAAGACTGTGTTTATAAAAATACCCCTGCTGCATCTCTATGGATTTGTCACACGTGTGATAAGAAGATTTCTGATGGTAAAATGCCTGCTGAAAGTGTAGCAAATAATCTTGCTCTGGATCCTGTTCCTCCTGAACTGAGCTGTTTAATTCTCTTGAGCAACATCTAATAGCAAAGCACATTCCATTCATGAAGATGCTGGCTTTACCACGAGGTGGACAGAATGGTGTTCATGGACCTGTGACTTGTGTTCCATCTAATGTTACAGATGTGGTGAATGTATTACCAAGATCAGAAAATGATGATTTGATGATTCGTGTAAAGCTAAAGAGGAAATTAACATATAAAGGACATTATGAGTATAAATTTGTGCACACTGATAACATAAAAACTGCTTTAACATATTTGAAACAAAATAACAAATGGTATACAGATGTACAATTTAATGACAGTTGGATAAATCCTCTGTGTAAAATAGAAGAAATGATCCATGAAGAAGGTGATAGTGAACGTGATTTAGAGAATTGTCAAGACATGTGTGTTGATAAAGAGAACAATACTGAGGATCAAGACAATGAGATCACTGAGGATGACACGCTGCATGATAGACAACAGCACGGTTTATTCATGGATAGTTGTTTGCAACCAGTGGACATCGCACAAGAATTCCTCGACCAGCAGTTTGAAGGCATCATGTCAGTTGCGCCAGCAGAGGGCAATAATCCAGTGAGAATGTTAATGGATGAAACTAATGAAGCCAAATGTTTTCCAGTTCTGTTTCCAAAAGGCACAGGAACATTTCATGAATCACGACCTGAAAAGTTAACACTCTCTAGATATTTGAATAATAGAATCCTAAACGCAGATGGACGTTTTGCTCAAAACCTAGACTACATCTTTTATGGACAATATTTGTCTGAGCTGAATCAAGTGATTTCAAATGTATCTATTGCTTTAAGGAAAGGCTATAACACAGGCAACAAAAGACAAATTACTTCAGAGACTCTGACAAATAAAGAATCACTGCAAAAGATTTTGAATTTTGATCAGGGTTACAAATTCTTAAAGCCAATACGAGGGAGTCCTGTTTTTTGGCAAGCGGTTCAGAAAGACTTGTTTGCAATGGTAAGACAGCTTGGAATTCCAACGTGGTTTTGTTCGTTCTCTTCAGCAGACTTGCGGTGGACAGAGCTAATGCAAACTATCGTAACGCAAGAAAGATGTGAGAAACCTCTGGATGAACTGGACTGGTCTGACAGATGTGGAATGCTTAAACGTAACCCAGTAACCGCTGCCCGTATGTTTGACCATAGATTTCACTGCTTTCTGAAAGATGTGATTATGTCACCAGCTCAACCAATCGGAAAAGTAATTGATTATTTCTATCGAATCGAATTTCAACAACGTGGATCACCTCATACACACTGTCTGTTTTGGGTTGAAAATGCCCCTCAGGTGGACAGAGATGATGATAAAGATGTTGCTGCATTTGTTGATCAGTATGTCACTTGTGAAATGCCATTCGAAGAAGAAGAAATGCATGAAATTGTGAGCAGTGTCCAACAACACAGCAAAAGACACGCAAAAACATGTAAAAAGAAAGGTACTACATGTCGATTTAACTTTCCACGCCCACCAAGCAAAAACACCTTCATCACAAGAAGCTGTAAGACTGACAAGGATAAAAAAGGAAGTGATGAACAAGAAAATCAAAGCAAAAAGTCTAATGACTCGAATCAAATACCACAAGACTTTGCTGAAGCTGTAATGAAACAAGTGAAAGAATGTTTGTTGAACCCTGATGCTGTCTTTGACTCAGTTGACTCTTTGTTTGCATCTATTGGTATAAATCAACAGATCTTTGAAGCTGCTTATAGCAAAATGACAAAGAAAACAAATGTTGTTTTGAAAAGAAAACCAAGTGACGTGTGGGTGAATCAGTATAATCCAGATCTTTTACGGTGCTGGAATGCAAACATGGACATACAGTTTGTGATCGATGCCTACTCTTGTATTGTGTATATTGTTTCCTACATTTCTAAAGCAGAGAGAGAAATGGGATTGCTGCTGGCTAACGCTCAAAAAGAAGCACACAATCAGGGCAATATGGATGCAAAACAGGCTTTAAGAAAACTTGGAAGTGTGTTTTTACATAATCGAGAGGTGTCAGCTCAAGAGAGTGTCTATCGATTGACTAACATGAGACTAAAAGAGGCGTCAAGAAAAGTTGTTTTTATTCCAACTGGTCCCAATACAGTGAAAATGAGTTTACCCTTAAACATCATACAGAAAAAAGCTCAATGTGCAGAAAATGTTGATGATGAGATATGGATGAAAAGCATCACAGACCGATACAGAGCCCGTCCAAAAACTGAAGAATTTAATGAAATGTGTCTAGCAACTTTTGCATCACAATACAGAGTTTTGAGTAAATCTGAAATCTCTTGTTCAAACAGAGTAACACTGGAAAATGACATGGGCTTTGTCAGAAAAAGAACTCGCACAGACTGTGCAGTTGTACGATATGCTCGATTCTCACCCACAAAAAATCCTGAAAATTATTATCAAAGCATTCTAGAATTGTTCTTGCCTCATTTTATGCAAAGTCAGTTGAAACCAGCAAATTTTACTTCACATCAAGATTTTTATGAGACCGGCTATGTGACAATGTGTGAGACACTTGATTCAGTAAAAAGTATTGTGGACACAAACATGGCAAAATTTGAAAAAGAAGCAGACACGATACAAAGAGCTCAAGATGAGTTAGAAAAACATGGACCAATAGAAGATGCTTGGGCCGAAATCTGTCCAGAAACTGAACTTGAGCGTTTAGAATGTCTGGAGAATAAACAACAAATAGAAACAGAGGAAGGTGATGATGTCATACCTGATCTATTGCCAAACGCAGGTGTTTCCAGAATAGAAAACAATCCCTCTGCCATGACAAAGCAAGATGCAATGGCTTTGCTGCGTTCTTTGAATGAAAAGCAGTCACAAATCTTTTACAAAATACGTGAATGGTGTTTGGCAAAAGTACAAGGTGAAAACCCAGATCCATTTCATCTGTTCATATCTGGTCCAGGAGGCGTGGGAAAGTCTGTACTGATTAAAGCAATCCAGTATGAGAGCAGTCGCATCCTTTCAAAGCTGTCAGAGAATCCAGATGAGACACACGTGCTGTTAACAGCGCCCACTGGTGTTGCTGCTTATAATATCAACGCTGCTACAATCCACAGCACTTTCTCTATCGGAACAAATGCTTCACTGCCATACGTACCACTTGGAGACGAAAAAATTAATTCCTTGAGAGCAAAACTTGGAAAACTGCAACTATTGATAATTGATGAAATTTCTATGGTTGATCATAAACTGCTTGCATATATTCATGGAAGATTGAGGCAAATCAAACAAACAGGTCTGTCAGATTATTCACCGTTTGGAAAAGTCTGTGTCATCGCTGTTGGAGATTTTTATCAGCTGTCACCTGTCAAAGGAAAACCACTTTACACTGAACCAATGAACAGTGTGAATCTTTGGGAAACTAACTTCAGTTTCGTTGAGCTTACAGAGATTATGAGACAGAAGGACAAAAACTTTGCAGAACTATTAAATCGTTTAAGGGTACATAAAAAAGGAGAACCATTGCTTGAACAAGATGTTACAGTGCTTAAACAATGTGAAACTGGTGAAGGAGATGGTAGCACAGATATCCACATTTATGCAACTAACAGTGAAGTTGATGAACATAACATAAAGATGTTGTGTAAGTTGTGCTCTGACACAGTTACTGTAAATGCTCAAGACTTGAGAGAAATGCTAAAACTGGCCGGATGGAAAGAAAAGACGGGTTTCATTCAATAGTTCACAATAGTTCTTTGGAGAAATCTCTCGAGTTAGCTGTTGATGCTCGAGTAATGCTGCAGAAAAATATCAATGTTTCTGATGGGCTTGTGAATGGAGTTTTTGGAACAATTAAAGAATTCTGTTTTAATGATGATGAAACATTTCCATCAAAAATATATGTCGAATTTGATGATGAACAAGTTGGAAAAGAAGCTCGAAGTAAAAATCTGTGTTTAAAACCTGGACTGGACAAAAGTACAGCAATTGAACCTGAGGAAGACAAAGTGTCGAGTATGGGCGTCAGACGACAGTATCCACTTCGACTAGCGTGGGCCTCAACAGTTCACAAAGTACAAGGTTTGACGGTGAAGAAAGCTGTTGTGTCAATGAAGAAGATATTTGCTCCAGGACAAGCGTATGTTGCTTTAAGTCGTGTGACTTCTCTTGATGGATTGATAATAGAAGATTTCAAAGAAAAAGCTATTTATTCAAAAGATAACATTGAGCAAGCACTGCAGAGTATGCCACCATTCATTGTTCCATGTGAAACAACAGAAAGTGTCAAATTTCAAATGATGTTGCACAATGTGCAAGGGCTCATTCCACATATCTTAGATATTCAACAAGATAAGAGATATTATCAAGCAGATATGATTTGTGTAACAGAAACTTGGCTAAAACCAAACTACTTTGAGAATGATGTCAGTCTTACTGGATACTATTTCCATGACAAACCACGAAGTGTTTCATATGACACAAGCCATGATGTTTTTGCCAAACTAAAAGAGGAAAATCATGGTGGTGTTGGTATATATTGCAGAGAGAATGTAAAAGCTCCTTTAGTTGATGTCTCATGTTTTAACATGGAATACCTAACGTGCAAGATTGAACATTTAAACACAAATGTTGCAGTTGTATACAGACCATCATCATATAACCTGCCATTGTTTAGAGAGAACTTGATTCACTTAATTCATCAGATGAACTGTTTACCAGGTGGCAAAATAATTCTTGGAGATTTCAATGAAAATCTTCTGAATAAATCCACTATTTGTGATGTCATGCAGGACTTTGGTTTCAGACAAATAGTTGAAAGTGCAACAACTGAGAATGGAACATTGATTGACCATGTTTATATAAAAGATGTTGAGTGGGATAAAATAAAGATTGACATAATGCCCACATACTTCAGCTATCATGACTGCATTGTGTTGAAGTGGCTTTTTTAATGTGCCAGAAGGAAAAAAACTTTGCAGAATTATGAAATTGTTTAAAGGTAAACAAAAAAGATGAAGCAGTGCTTGAAGAAAATGTTTCTATTTTTAAACAATTTGAAACAGGCGATGGTGCTGATAAACAGAACACATTTATGCTGCTAATGAACTTAATGAAGATAACATAAACATTTTAAAACATTTATTTGGATGAAACAAACAGTGTTATGCATGGAGACTTCAATGCACAACACATAAATGGTTAGTATAATGTGATCGTCCAGCAAGATGGGGGGAGGGGGATACAGGGGTAAAGATTAAACTGTGGACGGCCCCTGTGGGATTATTTGCTGCCTTCACATGCTATCAGAATTATTGTGAGTATGAGCTTATTTATTTATTTACCTGTTTCGTTATGTATTTATCAAGAAATATTTTAACAACATAATATTGATCAATGAGATTTTCTACAGAAATAGATAAAAATCACCTTTCCTTCCACTGAAATTCCTATTTTTCTGGAAAACAAATTATATGAACACATGTAACTCTTAAAGTCCCAGTGAAAGTAAAAATGACAAATGCTACTTTTTTCATTATGTATTATAAATACCTTACCAGAGTTGGTTATTTTCTTTTTATAATTCTTGTGCCCTTATAATCTTCAATTAAAATCTATTGGCTATCCATTTCTGGTGAGATTGGTCAGACAGCTTGGGTAGAGTATCCATTAACTCCTCACCTTCAACTGTCAGTCTGCTACCAGTATCTTTACAAGATGCAATGCCTGTTTTTAAACATCCAATTATTTTACAATGAAAAACATAGGCCGTGCGGGCTACCAGAATACAAAAGTAAAATCAATGGCTACTTTTGGTTCACAGGGACTTTAAGAAGTAAGGGGTCGATCACATTTGCGTCTAAAACTGCAGGAAAAGCACAAGCTGAGTTGCTTTCTTATTTTATCCAAAGCATTTGGGAGATTGCACTCTGTTTTGTGTCTGTTGTTTCCAAGCAACCATTGGGCATACTTGCTGTTAAGACAAATAGGTAAACCTTGCAATAACTGATGTATTATGCTGTTATCATCTATATCTCCATATTTTCTAAGCTTCTCTATGTTTCTTCAATTCTGAAAAGATTACATTTTTTCACCTTGATGCGGCAGTGATACCCATAGACAGAGGAGCACTTCATAGTGCTTGCAATTTGAACACACTTGCTGTACTTTTGCAAAAGACATGAAATGTGAATGGCCCCTTAAACTGCCTTTTCACTGCACACGACAAACCAAAGAAGTCACACAAAGGCTGCATTGAATCATGACTATCTGCAGATGCACATTTTTTTGGATCCATTCTGAGCTTTAACAACTAGACTGCATATGATCCACCAACCAGAAGTAGTGTATTTCAATGTAGTCCATTCAAGTTTTTATGTGTGAAGAAAATATTATTACTGTTTTACTTTTACTTTCTTGTTTTACTTTATGTTTTTTATCTAGTCTCTGTATGTTCCCTTCCAAAATTCTGGTGCTCTTTTGTAATATGCATAGCAGTTTATTTTTTGCAATCATTTATACATTCTATAGAGGTAAATATTGACAGAAATTTGTCCATGTTTATTGTAAAAAGATTATGTCCCATTTTGGGAAGGGTTTTCATTCAAACTTCCTCACAACTTTATTCAAGTTCCTCACAACTGCCATTTGCAGGGCAAATTCCAACAGTCATATCCAAATGTCGTGTGCACTGAAAAGGTGGCTTATATTTCTAGTAGCATGTGAAGGCAGCATTGGGCAGTTTAATTGTTTCTATGATTGGGGGGTATTAGGGCCATGTACATTTTTATTTTCCCTATTTCAATTTTTTATTTTGTAAACATAAAATAATTCAGTTGATCCAATGTCCTTGACACCTACTAAAAGTTTCTACTATCTTTCAATGTATTGGTTTTTCTTTTTGTTCATTATTTATTGATTTTCTTTTTCTCAATCATTTATTCATTCATTCATTCATTCATTCATTCATTCATTCATTCATTCATTCATTCATTCAAGTATTATGTCTGTTACTTTATTTCATTTATTTTGTTCCAAATGTCTGTTTAATGCCCATATATCAAGAATGTGCATGTAGATTCACAACAGTAATATTAAAATATAAAAAGGAAAGAGGACGGAGGACGGAGGAGGGAGAAGAAAAAAAAGAAGAAAAATGATCTCTGATAAACTATGGTCAATCTTTACGGCTTTATTCTCATCTATATTCGTACAGTTCAAGTACTGATGAACAGGTAAGATTTTTTATTATTGTCTTTTAGCCATGACGTTTATTAAATTAACATTTTCAGTCTATAACATCTTTGTGATACAAATATAATATGTTTGAATGTAAAACACTTTGCTTATATTAACCGTTTATTAATGTAATATGCATTTGTAGGCTTTAAATTGTAAAAAAAATGTTATTCTAATTAAACTGTCATTATCTACAGAGACACCAAATGTCTTATGCTGCTTTGATGAGCACATCATATTCTCCATGACCAGTGGACATTTCCATGTTCTAGAAAAATCAAGGAAGAGCAGTTTCACTACAGAAAACATTGGACATTTGTTATATCATCATCTTGGACTGTTAAAACAACATTCCATTGCACTCAACTCCATGAGCAGTGGACATTCCCCTTTTTTACATACAACATTCAACAACATTTTCTATGACCAGTGGACATTCCCATTTTCTACAAAAATCAATGAAGAGCAGTTTGACAACAGACAACATTGGATGGTTTGTAACATCACTATCAACATCTTGAACTGTTACAACAACATTATATTGGACTCAACTCTATGACCAGTGGAACTTCCCATTTTCTACGAAATTTACTGTCTGCAATACAGCATGTATAAGATCCACTCTTCTGCATGGACTGGAGCAATGCCCACACTGCTGTGACTAAGGATTCTGCCATGAGTTGCCCACTGAATTATTGTTATCTGATGAACTGGATTATGACATGTTTAAACTGTATAGTGTCCATTGGTTCAGACCATTTCCAAGCCATCTTCATCTCTGCTGGTTTGGGACCATCCAAAGTTGTTTTAATCGCTACTGTTCTCATCCAGGACCATGTCGGCTTACCTAGGTCCAAGTGTCATTTGTCATCATTTCCACCTAGATCAACACTGTTCACAACTTAACTTATGTCATAACAACAATCCTTCTACACACGCTGCACCTCTGCTCTTTCTCCTTCTGCTCCCAACTTTTCCCTAATTTACTTATTTTTTTTACATTAAAAAAATGTAATGACAAATAGCATTTTTCCATATTTTAATTTAATATACTTCTATTTTTTTTACATTATTGTTTACAATATGTGGTGTTAAGAGAGTCCTCATTAGCCGGCTTTCCACTGTAATGCCAGGGCGAGCCAGGGATTTCATTGAGCCAGGCCGAACCAGGAAACTCTGTATTCTGGCTCTGGTGCCAAAATATTTTCCATCTCCAATGTCAGGCCAGTAGCACGACAGTTCTACACAATTTCAATCTGATTTTCAGAACAGTAAAGGCTGGCACTCCATAATATCATAAGGAGTTGTGAATGGTAAAGGTTTGCTTTGGCACTCGAATATTGAACAGCCAGGGAAAAAACATGATTCTAGTGTCAGAAAATCAAAGCTTTGTGCTTGGCCCACAACCAATAATGTTTTTTTTCTGGTACAATTAAAAACATATCTGGAACTGATGTTGGGTACTTCATTCTTGGTGGCCCTGCTACTACTCTGCTTACCCAGTGCAGAAATGGTTGTTAAAACCATATCCTAGTACTGCTCGGCTTACACAAGGACAAGAACTGTAAAACATAAGAACAAGTCAAGCTCGTGGTGAAGTTCAACATGCATTATTAGGATGAAAGACAGATGTAAATGTTGCAGTAAGCAGATGACTGCGATGTTAATGTTGTTGTTGATATGGTGGAAACATGCTGTACACTACACAACATGTGTGAACTATACATGGACAGATTTGTGCAAGAGTGGGATAATGTCAGTGAAGAAGCTGAACGACACTATTGTAACACTAACAGAAATTACATTTTAGATACAAGAAATGCTCTGCAGCACTTGTTTAGGCAGAAGCAACAATTGTAATGTGTTTGCTGTTTATTAAGTGTACAATTCTGTAGTAGTCTGTTACATGACTATACATGTTTAAAATAATGCTTACTTGCATAATAGGAAATTAAGATGTTTATATTGCAAACACAATGACCTGTGATAGATTATATTTGGGGTCATGCTTTTCAGAAGCAACATGTAACAGACAAACAGACACAATAACCTAAAAAATATATTTATTTGCATCAAGTTTAAAAGAGTGCAATAGCTATTTAAAAAACAGTGCAAAACAAACACGCACGCACACACACACATACACACACACACTCATGCACATTCACAGTAATAAAATGTGCTTTTAACGAAGTCCTTTTTTTTTACAAGTGAACATCAACAAAAATGTGTATTTCCCTGCTTCTGGAGATGGGCTGAGGTTAAACTTAGATGCTGATAGAAAAGCCTACGTTTCCTTTTGTCTCTATTACATCTCATGACATCTTATCTGTGCCCCGTATTCCATCTCCTATCTCTTTAATCTCAACTCATAATTCCATCCCACTTGTCTTCCTTTGCAATGTAATCGTGTCTGTTTGATATCATTTCTATTGTTACAAAGAAGCTGTACTTGAAACATATTGACTATAAGCAAAACATTACATCTATAAAAGGAAAATAAGCATATTAAAGTGGACAAATAGACTCAAATCATGTCACATACCATGGAGAAATAAAAAAAAAAACACACATTAACACATGCAACCACATATACTCATATGCTCAAACAGTGCACGTGCATGAAACGGGTTCAAACTAAAGCAAATTGTAAACCTGTGTCTTAAAACCTATCATTCAGCGCCATCTAGTGGATTCATATAAGTAAGTCTATGAGCTGCCACTGAGCCAGAGACAGATGGAATCAATCCAGTCACATATCACAACCATGCCGTGCTTTAAATCACATAATGTTTATTTTTGGATTCATACACTTAAATACAGGTCCATACAAGCAGAAAATAAATTTAGAGTTTGTGAAATACATGTCAATGAAAACGGCTTTAATAATCCATTCAATTTGATGGATCTGTTTTGGTCACATCAAATGCACATCAGTGTAAGCATCTGTAAAGCTTTCTATTCTTCTCCAAGTTTAAAAGGTGCTTACATGTATATATCTTGACAGAAGTGGATGAATTCCCGTACCATAAAAGATCTTATTCTCTGAACCCCGGCACAAACAAACATGACGGCACCTGCTTGTAACTGTTAGATCAATTAATGTGATTGTTATAAGTGTTTAAACAACAAAATACAATTTATGTACATATTTTACTTTTTGTAAGGTAATGAGAATGTCGCAGCCTATACCAAAATGTAAGGCCACAAGAATAGAACACCCTGTACAGATGGCCAGTGCATTAAAGAACAAATACATTAACAAATGCACATTCATAGACATAAACACTTACAAAGAAATTTAGTGACTCCAATCAATGTCATCTGCATGTTTTTATCTGGTGTACTCTTTTAAAACTATACGTTTTAACATGCATATGATGGTGATTTGCTTGTCAAAAGAATAGTCAAATAAGACTTCACACAAGTGAATTAATATACATCTAAAGTCACAGAATAAAAATCAATTAAATGAGCATATAAACAATCCTCTACTGTCATCTTTTGGTTATAATAAATATGTATAAAAAAGTTATTTAAATGAATGATATTTCACGTTTTTAACTGTTGTGAAGGCATGCCTCTTCCGTTAAAAATCACATTTTGCATGCTTGTTTTCTGTCATAATATGTATAATAGTTCTTAATGGCAAGTCAGTTGGATTATTTATTAAGGAGTAGCGACCTTCAACGTACTCGTTTCACACTTATATAATAAAGGACCCTGTTATGGTCAAACAACTAAAAAAACTCAACATGTTTTTGATGATTATTGACCTAGAGAGTCCAGAGAAATGCACTGTGGTGGAAATTTTTAAACTGCTTGAAAATCCTTGAACAAGTTAGCAAAAGTAGGTTTTTTACATCATCACCAATAACTCACAAACCATTTGATAGACATCAATGGTTCAAGAGGCAAAGTTGTTATGAATGAGGAGATCTATCGTTTGATATCAATAGTTTGTGTATTAGTCAAATGTCACGTGACACACCGTTGTCTAGGCCACCAAAAGACATGTACATTTAGCCGTTTTTACTGTTGTAGCGCCACCTAGTGTCCAAACGCCACGTTCTTTTGCATGTGACCTCGGAGTGATGGTCTACATATATTTCCCGAGCCCCATGATGATATGTTAAGCCATTCTGGATTTATGGCCATTTAAATGTGATAGGCTCCGCCCATTTTTTTATTTTGGCGCCCCCTAAGCGACCGTGAAAGGAAATTTCTACTTTTTTTCGATAATTATTTACAATCACTTTCCACAGAAGTCATCTGCATTGTTTTGGTCCCGATCGGTCTAAAATTCAACGACTAGTTCTCGAAAGTAGGTTTTTGACATCATCAGCGATAACTCACGAACCGTTCGATCGACAGAAGTGGTTCAAGGATAAAGTTGCTCAGAATGAAGAGAGCTATCATATGATATAAATAGTTTGTGTATATGTCAAATGTCACGTGATACACAGTTGTTTATGGACTCCAAAAGCGTTATTTCGCCCCCTGGTGGCCGAATAAGTTCATATCTCTTACAGACCTTCAGGACCATGAGTCGAATAAGGCCAGTAAGTGTCGTTTTGATAAGCCTTTTGTTAACATGGTCTAATGAGGGCTCAAACTTCATCGGCCGATGGCGGCCATGTTTTTTGACATACGCCAATTTCCTTTTTGGTAGTCATGGGACATGACACAAAGACACACCATACCAAATAATAAGTCAATCGAGCAAACTGTTGCCTAGTTATAGCCATTTTTGAGTTTATTCCAATTATAGCGCCACCTAGTGGCGGATCGCCGCTTATTTTTTAATGTAACCTCAGACTGAGGGTCTACGTATATGTTCCAAGCCCCATGAAGATATCTCAAACGGTTCATGAGTTATGGCCATTTTAGCTAAATATGCCACTTCCGGTTTGGACGTTTTAGCGCCACCTAGCGACCGTGAATGGAAAATTCAACTTTTTTTCGATAATTATTTACATTCACACTCAACAGAATCCATTAGCGTTGGTTTGGTTCCGATAGGGGAAAAATCCAGGGACTAGTTCATTTTTTTTTTTTTTCATAAAATGCTAATTAGCGAAAAATCTATAATGACGGAAATAAAGTCGGAGATATACGTTTTTTTTAAGTTTTGAGCCAATGATTACACTGATATAAAACACTTGGGTGTGCGACAAACGGTTTAGGAGTAACAAGCGCAAACGCGTTTTTCATCGCTGTAGCGCCACCTATGGGCCGATTTGGCTGGCTCCGTGTATCTGAGTAGCGACAAGGACTACTACCATCTGACCAAGTCTCAGCTCTGTCGGCCTTACGGTTTGGGCTGCAGTATCAGTTTTAGGGCAGAATAATAATAAGAAGAAGAAGAAGAAGAAGAATAAAAATCCTAACAAATACAATAGGTTTCTAGCCCTTCGGGCTCGAACCCTAAATATAGCTGCAAGCAGCAATCATCGGGTTCGAGCGATTTAAGGCGTGTAATGTACGTTTGCAGTCGTCGACTAGGCTCAGGAGTCGCACCGTAACACATCCACGACGGATGACACTCTCCCACACCAAGAAAAATGACAGAAATTGTCGGTAACGGTTAATATGGACCACGCATGCCTACACTCCTATGCAAAAACAGGTGTAAACCGATAATACCTGAAGGACGAGTGAAATGAACCAATTCTCATGTCTCTACGATATTTTGTTGCAGAGATATAGATCTTGCTAAACGGTTGCTAAGCTAACCTGTTTGGTTGCCATGGACGTGGAATAGCACCTGCCAATTAATAACACATCAAACCACAAGTCAAACGTAGCAACCCCAGTGTCTCTACGATATTCTACTGCAGAGATGTAGGTCTGGCTAGACGGTTGCTAAAATAATCTGTTTGGTTGCTATGGGCGTGGCTGTCAATTAATAAAAAACGAAGCCATTAGTAAAACAAAGCAACTCCTGTGTCTCTATCACATTCTATTGCAGATATATAGGTATTTTTGTTAATACAATGCACATTCTTCAAAATAGCTTCGTTTGTGTTCTGAAGAATTATATTGATTAAAAAAATACAACCACCTTTAATAGATAATTGATTCTCATTTATGGTCTGCAACAATATTCCAGAAGGCCGTGCCATTTAACTGATGCTTATTTGGTAGACTCTGGTGACTCAGAAGGCCATTGGAGTACAGTGAGCTCATTGTCATGTTCAAGAAACCAGTTTGAGATCATTTGAGCTTTCTGACATGGTCCATTTTCCTGCTGGAAGTAGCCATCAAAAGATGGACATGGTTGGCAACAATCCTCAGCTGGTATGTGTTATCTAATATATCCCATAACATATATCCAATTGTTTCTCCATTTTGATGCTCGGTTTGAACTTCAGCAAGTGGTGTTCACCACGTCTAGATGCCAAAATGGATTGAGTTTATGCTATGTGACTGGCTGATTAGCAATTTGATTAGCAAAGGATGTATTTATTAAAGACATGTATAAAGAAGTCATTTAAATGAATGATAATTCACCTTTTTTGACTATTGTGAAGGCATGCCTCTTCCGATGAGAATCACATTTTGCATGCTTGTTTTGTGTCATAATATGTATAATAGTACTTAATGGCAAGTCAGTTGGATTATTTATTAAGGAGTAGCGACCTTCACTGTACTAGTTTCACGCTAATATAATAAAGGACCCTGTTATGGTCACAAAACTAAAAAAACTCAACATGTTTTTGATGATTATTGACCTAGAGAGTCCAGAGAAATGCACTGTGGTGAAAATTTTGAAATTGCTTGAAAATCCTTGAACAAGTTTGCAAAAGTAGGTTTTTTACATCATCACCAAAAACTCACAAACCATTTGATAGACATCAATGGATCAAGAGGCAAAGTTGTTATGAATGAGGAGATCTATGGTTTGATATCAATAGTTTGTGTATTAGTCAAATGTCACGTGACACACAGTTGTCTAGGCCACCAAAAGACATGTACATTTAACCATTTTTACTGTTGTAGCGCCACCTAGTGTCCAAACGCCACGTTATTTTGTATGTGACCTCGGAGTGATGGTCTACATATATTTCCCGAGCCCCATGATGATATGTTCAGCCGTTCTGGATTTAAGGCAATTTAAATGTGATAGGCTCCGCCCATTTTTTTATTTTGGCGCCCGTAAGCGACCGTGAAAGGAAATTTCTACTTTTTTTCGATAATTATTTACAATCACTTTCCACAAAAGTCATCTGCATTGTTTTGGTTCCGATCGGTCTAAAATTCAACGACTAGTTCGCGAAAGTAGGTTTTTGACATCATCAGCGATAACTCACGAACCGTTCGATCGACAGAAGTGGTTCAAGAGGCAAAGTTGCTCAGAATGAGGAGATCTATCATATGATATAAATAGTTTGTGTATATGTCAAATGTCACGTGATACACAGTTGTTTATGGACTCCAAAAGCACTATTTCGCCCCCCGGTGGCCGAATAAGTTCATATTTCTTACAGACCTTCAGGACCATGAGACGAATAAGCCCAGTAAGTGTCGTTACGATCAGCCTTTGTTAACCCGGTGTAACGAGGGCTCAAACTTCATCGGCCGATGGCGGCCATGTTTTTTTGAGATACGCCAATTTCCTTTTTGGTAATCATGGGACATGACACAAGGACACACCAAACCAAATAATAAGTCAATCGAGCAAACTGTTGCCTAGTTATAGCCATTTATGAGTTTATTCCAATTATAGCGCCACCTAGTGGCGGATCGCCGCTTATTTTTTAATGTAACCTCAGACTGAGGGTCTACGTATATGTACCAAGCCCCATGAAGATATCTCAAACGGTTCATGAGTTATGGCCATTTTAGCTAAATATGCCACTTCCGGTTTGGACGTTTTAGCGCCACCTAGCGACCGTGAATGGAAAATTCAACTTTTTTTCGATAATTATTTACATTCACACTCAACAGAATCCATTAGCGTTGGTTTGGTTCCGATAGGGGAAAAATCCAGGGACTAGTTCATTTTTTTTTTTTTTTTCATAAAATGCTAATTAGCGAAAAATCTATAATGACGGAAATAAAATCGGAGATATACGTTTTTTAAGTTTTGAGCCAATGATTACACTGATATAAAACACTTGGGTGTGCGACAAACGGTTTAGGAGTAACAAGCGCAAACGCGTTTTTCATCGCTGTAGCGCCACCTATGGGCCGATTTGGCTGGCTCCGTGTATCTGAGTAGCGACAAGACTACTACCATCTGACCAAGTCTCAGCTCTGTCGGCCTTACGGTTTGGGCTGCAGTATCAGTTTTAGGGCAGAATAATAATAAGAAGAAGAAGAAGAAGAAGAATAAAAATCCTAACAAATACAATAGGTTTCTAGCCCTTCGGGCTCGAACCCTAAATATAGCTGCAAGCAGCAATCATCGGGTTCGAGCAGTCTAAGGCGTCCAAGGTACTTTTGCCGTGGTCAACTAGGCTCAGGAATCACGCCGATACACAGCCACGACGGATGACACTCTCCCACACCAAGAAAAATGACAGAAATTGTCTGTAACGGTTAATACGGACCACGCATGCTTACACTCGTATGCAAAAACAGGCGTAAACCGATAATACCTGAGGGACGAGTGAAATGAACCAATTCTCAAGTCTCTACGATGTTCTGTTGCAGAGATATAGATCTTGCTAAACGGTTGCTAAGCTAAGCTGTTTGGTTCCCATGGGCGTGGAATAGCACCTGCCAATTAATAACACATCAAACCACAAGTCAAACGAAACAACCCCAGTGTCTCTACGATGTTCTATTGCAGAGATAGGTCTAGCCTAATGGTCACTAAGTGAACTTGTTTAGTTGCTATGGCATGGCACCTGTCAATTGATAACACACTAAGCCACAAGTGAAACGAACCAAGCCCTGTGTCTCTATGACATTCTATTGCAGATATATAGGTCTTTTTGTTAATCCAATGCACATTCTTCAAAATAGCTTCTTTTCTCCAGTTTGATGCTCGGTTTGAACTTCAGCAAGTGGTGTTCACCACATGTAGATGCCAAAATGGATTGAGTTTATGCCATGTGACTGGCTGATTAGAAGATTATTAGAAGACATGTATAAAAAAGCCATTTAAATGAATGATAATTCACCTTTTTGACTGTTGTGAAGGCATGCCTCTTCCGATGAGAATCACATTTTGCATGCTTGTTTTGAGGCATAATATGTATAATAGTTCTTAATGGCAAGTCAGTTGGATTATGTATTAAGGAGTAGCGACCTTCAACGTACTCGTTTCACGCTTATATAATAAAGGACCCTGTTATGGTCACAAAACTAAAAAAACTCAACATGTTTTTGATGATTATTGACCTAGAGAGTCCAGAGAAATGTACTGTGGTGGAAATTTTGAAATTGCTTGAAATTCCTTGAACAAGTTAGCAAAAGTAGGTTTTTTACATCATCACCAATAACTCACAAACCATTTGATAGACATCAATGGTTCAAGAGGCAAAGTTGTCATGAATGAGGAGATCTATCGTTTGATATCAATAGTTTGTGTATTAGTCAAATGTCACGTGACACAATGTTGTCTAGGCCACCAAAAGACATGTACATTTAACCATTTTTACTGTTATAGCGCCACCTAGTGTCCAAACGCCACGTTCTTTTGCATGTGACGTCGGAGTGATGGTATACAAATATTCCCTGAGCCCCATGATGATATGTTCAGCCGTTCTGGATTTATGGCCATTTAAATATGATAGGCTCCGCCCATTCTTTTATTTTGGCGCCCCTAAGCGGCCATGAAAGGAAATTTCTACTTTTTTTCGATAATTATTTACAATCACTTTCCACAAAAGTCATCTGCATTGTTTTGGTTCCAATCGGTCGAAAAACCAACGACTAGTTCGCAAAAGTAGGTTTTTGACATCATCAACGATAACTCACGAACCGTTCGATCGACAGAAGTGATTCTAGAGGCAAAGTTGCTCAAAATGAGGAGATCTATCATATGATATAAATAGTTTGGGTATATGTCAAATGTCACGTGATACACAGTTGTTTATGCACTCCAAAAGCGTTATTACGCCCCCGGTGGCCGAATAAGTTCATATTTCTTACAGACCTTCAGGACCATGAGTCGAATAAGGCCAGTAAGTGTCGTTTTGATCAGCCTTTGTTAACCTGGTCTAATGAGGGCTCAAATTTCATTGACCGTTGGCGGCCATGTTTTTTGAGATACGCCAATTTCCTTTTTGGTAGTCATAGGACATGACACAAAGACACACCATACCAAATAATAAGTCAATCGACCAAACTGTTGCGTAGTTATAGCCATTTTTGAGTTTATTCCAATTATAGCGCCACCTAGTGGCAAATCGCCGCTTATTTTTTAATGTAACCTCAGACTGAGGGTCTACGTATATGTACCAAGCCCCATGAAGATATCTCAAACGGTTCATGAGTTATGGCCATTTTAGCTAAATATGCCAGTTTCGGTTTGGACGTTTTAGCGCCACCTAGCGGCCGTGAATGGAAAATTCAACTTTTTTTCGATAACTATTTACATTCACACTCCACAGAATTCATCAGCGTTGGTTTGGTTCCGATAGGGCAAAAATCCATAGACTAGTTTGAAAAAGTAGGTTTCGCATATTATGCTAATTAGCGGGAAAATTTGCATACCGGAAATGAAATCAGAGATATACATTATTTAAGTTTTGAGCCAATGATTACACTGATATAAAACACTTGGGTGTGCGACAAACGGTTTAGGAGTAACAAGCGCAAACGCGTTTTTCATTGCTGTAGCGCCACCTATGGGCCGATATGGCTGGCTCCGTGTATCTGAGTAGCGAGCAAGACTACTACCATCTGACCGAGTCTCAGCTTTGTCGGCCTTACGGTTTGGGCTGCACGAGCAGTTTTATGGCAGAATAATAAAAAGAATAATAAAACTAACAAATACAATAGGTTTCTAGCCCTTCGGGCTCGAACCCTAAATATAGCTGCAAGCAGCAATCATCGGGTTCGAGCAGTCTAAGGCGTCCAAGGTACATTTGCCGTCGTCGACTAGGCTCAGGAATCACGCCGTTACACATCCACGACGGATGACACTCTCCCACACCAAGAAAAATGACAGAAATTGTCGGTAACGGTTAATATGGACCACGCATGCCTACACTCCTATGCAAAAACAGGTGTAAACCGATAATACCTGAAGGACGAGTGAAATGAACCAATTCTCATGTCTCTACGATATTTTGTTGCAGAGATATAGATCTTGCTAAACGGTTGCTAAGCTAACCTGTTTGGTTGCCATGGACGTGGAATAGCACCTGCCAATTAATAACACATCAAACCACAAGTCAAACGTAGCAACCCCAGTGTCTCTACGATATTCTACTGCAGAGATGTAGGTCTGGCTAGACGGTTGCTAAAATAATCTGTTTGGTTGCTATGGGCGTGGCTGTCAATTAATAAAAAACGAAGCCATTAGTAAAACAAAGCAACTCCTGTGTCTCTATCACATTCTATTGCAGATATATAGGTATTTTTTGTTAATACAATGCACATTCTTCAAAATAGCTTCGTTTGTGTTCTGAAGAATTAATATTGATTAAAAAAATACAACCACCTTTAATAGATAATTGATTCTCATTTATGGTCTGCAACAATATTCCAGAAGGCCGTGCCATTTAACTGATGCTTATTTGGTAGACTCTGGTGACTCAGAAGGCCATTGGAGTACAGTGAGCTCATTGTCATGTTCAAGAAACCAGTTTGAGATCATTGAGCTTTCTGACATGGTCCATTTTCCTGCTGGAAGTAGGCATCAAAAGATGGACATGGTTGACAACAATCCTCAGCTGGTATGTGTAATCTAATATATCCCATAACATATATCCAATTGTTTCTCCATTTTGATGCTCGGTTTGAACTTCAGCAAGTGGTGTTCACCACGTCTAGATGCCAAAATGGATTGAGTTTATGCTATGTGACTGGCTGATTAGCAATTTGATTAGCAAAGGATGTATTTATTAAAGACATGTATAAAGAAGTCATTTAAATGAATGATAATTCACCTTTTTTGACTATTGTGAAGGCATGCCTCTTCCGATGAGAATCACATTTTGCATGCTTGTTTTGTGTCATAATATGTATAATAGTACTTAATGGCAAGTCAGTTGGATTATTATTAAGGAGTAGCGACCTTCACTGTACTAGTTTCACGCTAATAATAAAGGACCCTGTTATGGTCCAAAACTAAAAAAACTCAACATGTTTTTGATGATTATTGACCTAGAGAGTCCAGAGAAATGCACTGTGGTGAAAATTTTGAAATTGCTTGAAATCCTTGAACAAGTTTGCAAAAGTAGGTTTTTTACATCATCACCAAAACTCACAAACCATTTGATAGACATCAATGGATCAAGAGGCAAAGTTGTTATGAATGAGGAGATCTATGGTTTGATATCAATAGTTTGTGTATTAGTCAAATGTCACGTGACACACAGTTGTCTAGGCCACCAAAAGACATGTACATTTAACCATTTTTACTGTTGTAGCGCCACCTAGTGTCCAAACGCCACGTTATTTTGTATGTGACCTCGGAGTGATGGTCTACATATATTTCCCGAGCCCCATGATGATATGTTCAGCCGTTCTGGATTTAAGGCAAATTTAAATGTGATAGGCTCCGCCCATTTTTTTATTTTGGCGCCCCTAAGCGACCGTGAAAGGAAATTTCTACTTTTTTTCGATAATTATTTACAATCACTTTCCACAAAAGTCATCTGCATTGTTTTGGTTCCGATCGGTCTAAAATTCAACGACTAGTTCGCGAAAGTAGGTTTTTGACATCATCAGCGATAACTCACGAACCGTTCGATCGACAGAAGTGGTTCAAGAGGCAAAGTTGCTCAGAATGAGGAGATCTATCATATGATATAAATAGTTTGTGTATATGTCAAATGTCACGTGATACACAGTTGTTTATGGACTCCAAAAGCACTATTTCGCCCCCCGGTGGCCGAATAAGTTCATATTTCTTACAGACCTTCAGGACCATGAGACGAATAAGCCCAGTAAGTGTCGTTACGATCAGCCTTTGTTAACCCGGTGTAACGAGGGCTCAAACTTCATCGGCCGATGGCGGCCATGTTTTTTGAGATACGCCAATTTCCTTTTTGGTAATCATGGGACATGACACAAGGACACACCATACCAAATAATAAGTCAATCGAGCAAACTGTTGCCTAGTTATAGCCATTTTTGAGTTTATTCCAATTATAGCGCCACCTAGTGGCGGATCGCCGCTTATTTTTTAATGTAACCTCAGACTGAGGGTCTACGTATATGTACCAAGCCCCATGAAGATATCTCAAACGGTTCATGAGTTATGGCCATTTTAGCTAAATATGCCACTTCCGGTTTGGACGTTTTAGCGCCACCTAGCGACCGTGAATGGAAAATTCAACTTTTTTTCGATAATTATTTACATTCACACTCAACAGAATCCATTAGCGTTGGTTTGGTTCCGATAGGGGAAAAATCCAGGGACTAGTTCATTTTTTTTTTTTTTCATAAAATGCTAATTAGCGAAAAATCTATAATGACGGAAATAAAATCGGAGATATACGTTTTTTAAGTTTTGAGCCAATGATTACACTGATATAAAACACTTGGGTGTGCGACAAACGGTTTAGGAGTAACAAGCGCAAACGCGTTTTTCATCGCTGTAGCGCCACCTATGGGCCGATTTGGCTGGCTCCGTGTATCTGAGTAGCGACAAGGACTACTACCATCTGACCAAGTCTCAGCTCTGTCGGCCTTACGGTTTGGGCTGCAGTATCAGTTTTAGGGCAGAATAATAATAAGAAGAAGAAGAAGAAGAAATATAGCTGCAAGCAGCAATCATCGGGTTCGAGCAGTCTAAGGCGTCCAAGGTACGTTTGCCGTCGTCGACTAGGCTCAGGAATCGCGCCGTTACACATCCACGACGGATGACAGTCTCCCACACCAAGAAAAATGACAGAAATTGTCTGTAACGGTTAATACGGACCACGCATGCTTACACTCGTATGCAAAAACAGGCGTAAACCGATAATACCCGAGGGACGAGTGAAATGAACCAATTCTCATGTCTCTACGATGTTTTGTTGCAGAGATATAGATCTTGCTAAACGGTTGCTAAGCTAACCTGTTCGGTTGCCATGGGCGTAGAATAGCACCTGCCAATTAATAACACATCAAACCACATGTCAAACGAAACAACCCCAGTGTCTCTACGATGTTCTATTGCAGAGATATAGGTCTAGCCTAATGGTCACTAAGTGAACTTGTTTAGTTGCTATGGGTGTGGCATGGCACCTGTCAATTGATAACACACTAAGCCACAAGTGAAACAAAATAGCTTCTCTTTCTCCAGTTTGATGCTCGGTTTGAACTTCAGCAAGTGGTGTTCAGCACATGTAGATGCCAAAATGGATTGAGTTTATGCTATGTGACTGGCTGATTAGAAGATTATTAGAAGACATGTATAAAAAAGCCATTTAAATGAATGATAATTCACCTTTTTGACTGTTGTGAAGGCATGCCTCTTCCGATGAGAATCACATTTTGCATGCTTGTTTTGTGTCATAATATGTATAATAGTTCTTAATGGCAAGTCAATTGGATTATTTATTAAGGAGTAGCGACCTTCAACGTACTCGTTTCACGCTTATATAATAAAGGACCCTGTTATGGTCACAAAACTAAAAAATCTCAACATGTTTTTGATGATTATTGACCTAGAGAGTCCAAAGAAATGCACTGTGGTGGAAATTTTAAATTGCTTGAAAATCCTTGAACAAGTTAGCAAAAGTAGGTTTTTTACATCATCACCAATAACTCATAAACCATTTGATAGACATCAATGGTTTAAGAGGCAAAGTTGTTATGAATGAGGAGATCTATCGTTTGATATCAATAGTTTGTGTATTGGGTCAAATGTCACGTGACACACAGTTGTCTAGGCCACCAAAAGACATGTACATTTAACCATTTTTACTGTTATAGCGCCACCTAGTGTCCAAACGCCACGTTCTTTTGCATTTGACATCGGAGTGATGGTATACACATATTTCCCGAGCCCCATGATGATATGTTCAGCTGTTCTGGATTTATGGCCATTTAAATGTGATAGGCTTCGCCCATTTTCTTATTTTGGCGCCCCTAAGCGACCGTGAAAGGAAATTTCTACTTTTTTTCGATAAGTATTTACAATCACTTTCCACAAAAGTCATCTGCATTGTTTTGGTTCCGATCGGTCTAAAATTCAACGACTAGTTCGCGAAAGTAGGTATTTAACATCATCAGCGATAACTCTCGAACCGTTTGATCGACAGAAGTAGTTCTAGAGGCAAAGTTGCTCAGAATGAGGAGATCTATCATATGATATAAATAGTTTGGGTATATGTCAAATATCACGTGATACACAGTTGTATATGGACTCCAAAATTGTTATTACACCCCCGGTGGCCGAATAAGTTCATATTTCTTACAGACCTTCAGGACCATGAGTCGAATAAGGCCAGTAAGTGTCGTTTCGATCAGCCTTTGTTAACCTGGTCAAATGAGGGCTCAAAATTCATCGGCCGATGGCGGCCATGTTTTTTGAGATACGCCAATGTCCTTCTTGATATTCATGGGACATGACACAAAGACACACCATACCAAATAATAAGTCAATCGAGCAAACTGTTGCCAAGTTATAGCCATTTTTGAGTTTATTCCACTTATAGCGCCACCTAGTGGCAGATCGCCGCTTATTTTGTAATGTAGCCTTAGACTGAGGGTCTACGTATATGTACCAAGCCCCATGAAGATATCTCAAACGGTTCATGAGTTATGGCCATTTTAGCTAAATATGCCAGTTTCGGTTTGGACGTTTTAGCGCCACCTAGCGGCCGTGAATTGAAAATTCAACTTTTGTTCGATAACTATTTACAATCACATTCCATAGAATTCACCAGCGTTGGTTTGGTTCCGATAGGTCAAAAATCCATGGACTAGTTTGAAAAAGTAGGTTTCGCATATTATGCTAATTAGCGGGAAAATTTGCATACCGGAAATGAAATCAGAGATATACATTATTTAAGTTTTGAGCCAATGATTACACTGATATAAAACACTTGGGTGTGCGACAAACGCTTTAGGAGTAACAAGCGCAAACGCGTTTGTCATCGCTGTAGCGCCACCTATGGGCCGATATGGCTGGCTCGTGTATCTGAGTAGCGAGCAAGACTACTACCATCTGACCGAGTCTCAGCTTTGTCGGCCTTACGGTTTGGGCTGCAGTATCAGTTTTATGGCAGAATAATAAAAAGAAGAATAAATATAGCTGCAAGCAGCAATCATCGGGTTCGAGCAGTCTAAGGCGTCCAAGGTACGTTTGCCGTCATCGACTAGGCTCAGGAATTGCGCCGTTACACATCCACGACGGACGACACTCTCCCACACCAAGAAAAATGACAGAAATTGTCTGTAACGGTTAATACGGACCACGCATGCTTACACTCGTATGCAAAAACAGGCGTAAACCGATAATACCTGAGGGACGAGTGAAATGAACCAATTCTCATGTCTCTACGATGTTTTGTTGCAGAGATATAGATCTTGCTAAACGGTTGCTAAGCTAAGCTGTTCGGTTGCCATGGGCGTGAAATAGCACCTGCCAATTAATATCACATCAAACCACAAGTCAAACGAAAAAACCCCATTGTCTCTACGATGTTCTATTGCAGAGATATAGGTCTTTTTTGTTAATCCAATGCACATTCTTCAAAATAACTTCTTTTTCTCCAGTTTGATGCTCGGTTTGAACTTCAGCAAGTGGTGTTCACCACATGTAGATGCCAAAATGGATTGAGTTTATGCCATGTGACTGGCTGATTAGAAGATTATTGAAGACATGTATAAAAAAGCCATTTAAATGAATGATAATTCACCTTTTTGACTGTTGTGAAGGCATGCCTCTTCCGATGAGAATCACATTTTGCATGCTTGTTTTGAGGCATAATATGTATAATAGTTCTTAATGGCAAGTCAGTTGGATTATTTATTAGGAGTAGCGACCTTCACGTACTCGTTTCACGCTTATATAATAAAGGACCCTGTTATGGTCCCACAACTAAAATAACTCAACATGTTTTTGATGATTATTGACCTAGAGAGTCCAAAGAAATGTACTGTGGTAGAAATTTTGAAATTGCTTAAAAATACTTGAACAAGTTAGCAAAAGTAGGTTTTTTACATCATCACCAATAACTCACAAACCATTTGATAGACATCAATGGTTCAAGAGGCAAAGTTGTTATGAATGAGGAGATCTATCGTTTGATATCAATTGTTTGTGTATTGGGTCAAATGTCACGTGACACACAGTTGTCTAGGCCACCAAAAGACATGTACATTTAGCCATTTTTACTGTTATAGCGCCACCTAGTGTCCAAACGCCACGTACTTTTGCATGTGACATCGGAGTGATGGTATACAAATATTCCCCAGCCCCATGATGATATGTTCAGCCGTTCTGGATTATGGCCATTTAAATGTGATAGGCTCCGCCCATTTTTTAATTTTGGCCCCCCTAAGCGGCCGTGAAAGGAAATTTCTACTTTTTTTCGATAATTATTTACAATCACTTTCCACAAAAGTCATCTGCATTGTTTTGGTTTCGATCGGTCGAAAAACCAACGACTAGTTCGCAAAAGTAGGTTTTTGACATCATCAGCGATAACTCACGAACCGTTCGATCGATAGAAGTGGTTCAAGAGGCAAAATTGCTCAGAATGAAGAGAGCTATCATATGATATGAATAGTTTGTGTATATGTCAAAAGTCACGTGATACACAGTTGTTTATGGACTCCAAAAAGCGTTTATTACGCCCCCGGTGGCCGAATAAGTTCATATTTCTTACAGACCTTCAGGACCATGAGCCGAATAAGGCCAGTAAGTGTCGTTTTGATCAGCCTTTGTTAACCTGGTCTAATGAGGGCTCAAACTTCATCGACCGATGGCGGCCATGTTTTTTTGAGATACGCCAATTTCCTTTTTGGTAGTCATGGGACATGACACAAAGACACACCATACCAAATAATAAGTCAATCGAGCAAACTGTTGCCTAGTTATAGCCATTTTTGAGTTTATTCCAATTATAGCGCCACCTAGTGGCAGATCGCCGCTTATTTTTTAATGTAAACTCAGACTAAGGGTCTACGTATATGTACCAAGCCCCATGAAGATATCTCAAACGGTTCATGAGTTATGGCCATTTTAGCTAAATATGCCAGTTTCGGTTTCGACGTTTTAGCGCCACCTAGCGGCCGTGAATGGAAAATTCAACTTTTTTTCGATAATTATTTACATTCACACTCAACAGAATTCAACAACGTTGGTTTGGTTCCGATAGGGCAAAAATCCAGGGACTAGTTCATTTTTTTTTTTTTTCATAAAATGCAAATTAGCGGCAAAATTTGCATACCGGAAATGAAATCGGAGATATACATTATTAAGTTTTGAACCAGTGGATTACACTGATATAAAACACTTGGGTGTGCGACAAACGGTTAGGAGTACATGCCAAACGCGTTTTTTCTGCTGTAGCGCCACCTATGGGCCAATTGGGGTCATAATTTGATAGCCTCTCCCCAAATTGAGGGCTACCATGTGACCAAGTCTCATGTCTCTACACCTTACAGTTTTTGCTGCACGAGCAGTTTTACGGCAGAAAAAAAAATAATAAGAAAATAAAATCCTAACAAATACCATAGGTTTCTAGCCCTTCGGGCTCGAACCCTAATTAAAGCTGCAAGCAGCATTGGCGGGTTCGAGCAGTCTAAGGCCTCTATTTGCCTTGCCATTGTCAACTAGGCTCAGGAATGGCACCGGTAAATCCAACGAATGATACTCTTCCAAACCAAGAAAAATGACAGCAATTGGCTGTAAACCGTTAATACGGACCATGCATGCT